>BTPG01000007.1:3886827-3977622 GCA_036245525.1 Semisulcospira habei
GCACTGCACAGCCGGCCACACAGAGCCCGGGGCCGCTCCCCGAACTACGGTGCGTGCAGCAGCTGTTCTCTCACATGGCCAACGTGGAGGCGGACGCATTTGAAATGATGGGTTCGTGCACCGTGTGCCCTTGTCAGCGACCCTTTGCCCCTCCAGAACAGGATTAGGTTCAGAAACAGTGGGAAATCCAACCTTGGACAAAAATGCGTGTCGCCTGTTTGGTTCAGGGTATTATTCCAACCGTCTGAGACAACAGACGATTCAGTTTATTTTTTCCCGACTTCCTGGTCGCCCGCGTGTTGGTGTTGGGGCCGGACTTTGAATGTCCAAAATGCTCTGTTTTTGAATTGCATTCGAAAATCGTACTGTCGTACGAGTATGTGGTCCCTAGTGAGGTCTGTACTTGAATGTGGCTATGTGTTGTCAGCAACTTTTAGTGTGGCTTGATTGTTGTCTGTACTGTTTTGTGGCCGTTGTGTTGTCTGTCCGTGTATGTGGCCTGTGTTGTCTGGTACTGTATTGTGGCTTGAGTGTAGGTCTGTACGTGTATGTGGCCTGTTTTTGTCTTTACGGTGTTTTGTGGCCTCATTTGTGGTTGTCTGTACGTGATTTGTGGGCTTGTGTTTGTCTGTACGTGATATGTGTTCTTTGTTGTCTGTAACGTGTTTATGTGGTCCGTTGAGTTCGTCTGCACGTGTGTGGTGGCTTTGTGTTGTGCGTGTACGTGTTAGTGGTGGCTTGTGTTGTCTGTACGGAGGTATGTGGCGTGTGTTGTCTGTACGTGTTTATGGCTTGTGTTGTCTGTACGTTTTTGTGGCTTGTAGTTATAGTCTGTACTTGATGTGGCCTGTGTTGACTGTACAACAGTGTATGTGTCTTGTGTTTGTCTGTCGTGTTTTTGTGCTTGTGATGTCTGAACGTGTATGTGGCCTGTGTGGTCTGAACGTGTATGTGGCTTGTGTTTGTCTTTACGTTGTTTGTGGCATAGTGTTGTCATGTACGTGTTTGTGGGCGCTTGTGTTGTCCGGCTGTACGTGTAATGTGTCCAGTGTTTGTTCTGTACGTCAGTGTTTGTGGATGTGTTTGTCGTACGTGTTTGTGGCTTGTGATGTCTGTACGTGTATGTGGGTTGTGTTGTCTGTACGTGTTTTGTGGCTTGTGTTTTCCTGTACGGCATGGGGGCCTGTGTTGTCTGGTACGTGTTTGTGCTTGTGTTGTCTTTACGTGTATGTGGCTTGTGTGTCCAGGGACTTGTTACGCGCTTGTGTTGTCCTGTTCGTGTGTACTGTGGCCTGTGTGTGTTGTCTGGACGTCTGTGTATGTAGGCACGGTGTTGTCTGATACCTGTAATGTGGTGCCTGGTGTTGTCTGTTACCATGTATGGTGGGCTTGTGTTGTCTGTAACGTTAATGTGGCTTGTGATTGTGCCCTGAGACGTGTATGTGGTGCTTGTGTTGTCTGTAACGTGTTTGTGGTCTTGTGTTGTCTGTACGTGCTTTGTGGCTGTGTGTTGTCTGTACGTGTGTTGTGGCTTGTGTTGTCACTGTACCTGTATGTGGCCTTGTGTACGTGTATGTGGCTAGTGTCAGCGTATGTGCGCTAGTGGACGTTGTATGTGGCCTGTGTTGTACTGTACACTGTATGTGGCTTGTGTTGTGTCTGTACGTGTATGTGGGCTAATGTGTACGGGTATGTGGATCTAGTGTACGTGTATGTTGGCTAGTGTAACGTGTTTGTGGCACTGTGTTGTCTGTCCCCTGTATGTGGCTTGTGTTTGTATCTAGTAACGTGTTATGTGGCTAGTGTACGTGTATGTGGCTTGTGTACGTGTATGTGGCTTGTGTAGCGTACGTATCGTGGCATGTGTTTTATGTCCTGTACCTGTAATGTGGCTTGTGTTGTCTGTACGTGCTATGTGGCTATGTGACGTGTATGTGGCGTAGTGTTTCGTGTATGTGGCTAGTGTAGGTGTATGTGGCTAGTGTAACGTGTATGTGCCCTGTGTTCTGATGCGTACGTGGCTCCCAGAAAGACATACAGACATTTTGTGCGTGTCGTGTTGTAATAAGCTCGATATTTTCTCTGTATTACAATGTAGATCGCAGCTTTCAGTTTTCACACTACATGGACTTTCGGCTGTGTCTTTTGCCATCTATCTACAGTGACCTCCGTGAGTTGGCCTTTGTCGCCTGCTCGGACGGGTTCAAAACCCTTAATATCGAACGATCCACGTTCAGCTTTGCTTCAAACTACCAAGCATGATTCACGGCCCGATCACACTGGTAGTTTATGGGTGGTGTTCAGATATTGCAGGGCGCCCCGCATCTACGCTGTCTTGTTCGTACAGCAAAATATACCGTCCATTATAAGTTCCTGGGTGGTGCCCAGTACTAGCTGTAACCTTATCCAGACAAGTCCTGGCAGAATTGATCTCCGACTCCAAACGCAAACACCTTCAAAACAAAATCCTGGAATCCACTTCTTCCAAAACCCTCTACCGATACCATGAACACACACTCCTAGGCACTTCTAAAGACTCTCCTCTTCCCAACACACACACATCAAAGAAGAACTTCCGTCCGCCTTTTCCCTCCATATTTCTCCGACAAAATCCAAACTCTGCGCCAACACACCTCGACACTCTGCCTTCTTCCCGCCTTGCCTCCCTGACACCCCCCTTTTCCGGCACTCCAAATCAAAACCCTCTCGCGTCCTTCCGCCCCGTCTCTCAGGACTTGAAGTCCTCAAGACCATAAAGTCCATGCCTTTCAAAACCATTGCCGAACTAGACACCCCTCCCAAGCTTCTCCCTCTACCAGGACGGCCTCCCCAAAACTATTGCCCTTCATTACGGACATCATCAACACATCTCTAGAAAATGGCTCCGTCCCCGATATCTTCAAGTCCGCCATCGTCCGTCCTCCTCCTCAAAAAAACACAACCTCGACCCAAACGAACTCAAGAACTACCGCCCAGTCTCCAATCTCTCTTTCCTGTCCAAGCTTCTTGAGAAGGTCGTCCTCAACCAACTCAACCTCCACCTCGCCGACAACAACCTCCTCAGTCCCTTCCAGTCTGCCTATCGCAAAACATCACAGCACTGAAACTGCCCTTCTACATATCCTAAACGACCTGCTTCTCTCACCACTGACTCGGGCAACATCTCCCTTCTTACGCTACTCGATCTCTCTGCCGCCTTCGACACCATAGACCACTCTATCCTCCTCCACCGCCTCCACCACTCCTTTGGCATCACTGACTACTCTGCTCACTCCTGGTTTTCTCTCCTACCTCTCCGACAGACAGCAGTCCGTCACCATCGACGGCGTCTCCTCCAACCCAGTCAGCGCTCTCCTGCGGCGTTCCTCAGGGGTCCGTCCTGGGCCCGGTCCTTTTTTCACACTCTACATCTCCCCACTGTCCAACATCATCCAGTCTCACCACATACACCACCACCTCTACGCTGACGACTCACAACTACTAGACAAAGACAAACTCGACAACACTCAGACACTACTGACTCGCACGGCTGACTGCTATGAGGACGTGAAAAACTGGATGACAGCAAACAAGCTCAAACTGAACGACGACAAAACGGAAGCCATGCTGGTAGGCACTCGCCAGAAACTTTCCCAGCTCTCTCCCTCCTCTCCACCTTCAACTCGACAGCACCCCCATCTCCCTCTCTGACTCGGTCAAGAACCTTGGCGTTATCCCTCGATTCCTCTCTTCTCCATGACCAGCTTCGTCTCCGCCACGGCCCAGGCATGTTATTTTCCACCTCCGCCCGCATCAGTCAGATCAGAAAATACCTCACTACCGAAGCTGCCACCAAACTCGCTGTCTCTCTCTCATCTTATCTCGCATCGACTACTGCAACTCTCTCCTTTCCTGGCCTTCCTCACTCCACCACTCTCACTCTCCAGCGCGTCCAGAACAATGCTGCCCGCCCTCGTCCTCAGAAAGAAAAAATCCGACCACATCACTCCCCTGCTCAAGCTCCTTCACTGGCTCCCCATCCCCCAACGCATCCAATACAAGATTCTGTCTCTCTGCTACAAATCCCCTGAACAACTACGCTCTCCTGCGTATCTCTCCAACTTACTTCACCCCTACACACTCCTCCCCGCTCCCTCCGCTCCGCCTCTGACCCTGCTCCGCCTCCTCATCCCCCGCACCAAACTCAGCACTTTCGGCCCCCGCTCTTTTCTCAGTATACGGTCCAACCACCTGGAACACTCTCCCCACTCTCTCTCCGTCAAAACACTCTCTCTCTCCTCCTTCCAGTCTGCCCTCAAAACTCATCTCTTTCAACAGTTTCTAGCACTATATCACCACACTCCCCGACCCCAAGCTGACCGTCCTAAATGGTATCTTCACTAATTTGAGTTACGTGAGTCATTGTCTAAAGCGTGCGCATGGCGTGTGCGAGTTGTGAGTGTGCGCGCGCTTAGAGATTATAATTAATAATAAGATAAGCAGCATTATAAATACCGTATGTTATTAAATTATTATTATATTACAAGCCATTATGGTGTTATCTTTTTCGTTTCACATTAGTCATGTTCTATTCATTCTGCGACTCAGTGAGAACTGTCATTAGCTAATAGAGGTCCTACGCCGCAGTGTTTCACCCGCCCGTGATAATGTCCCCCGGGGCAGTAGCCCTCTAGTTAACACGCTCAGTGTTTTTTTTGGCTGTCCGACAGGCAGGAGAATTCTCAGGGACGGTTGACGGCGCCATAACTGAGAGGTGGGTCCTCACGTTTTGTTTGTTCTTGTGTCGCGTGTCCCCACTGTCCTTGTACACGCTCCGCTCTGTGGTTGGTCGTATTTTAAACATGACTTCGGAGCGCCGCCGACTACCGTTTTACCCCCAACAATGATCTCCGGCAAGGAAATAACACCATTATGTACCACTTTAACCGTCATTCAGACCCGAGGGCCGTATATTCCCATATGTGGGAAAGGGAGGGAGTCATCTTATGGACTATGCACCAGTTGCAGGTGATGGATCGACCTTGCCAATGTCCATGGGCAGTGCCAGATTAGCTCAAGGGCGCCGACGAGGCGCCAAACTATTCTGGGACACTACCCTGTGAAATTAACATGGTAACGACCCATCTCCTGCCGTGTAGGGGCGGTCAAGAGGCATGTATGGCGGTTAAGCAACTATATCATTTAATGTCAGTTTGACCTAATATGGGGCTATTTTTTACTTAAAAACACCAACTTTTGTTTGATAATGCTCTCAGTCGTCGGTATGAATAAGTGGTGAAACTAAACAAGAACACGCCATTTTCAAATGCCATTATAGATGCCCTCCGCGAGTAAACATGGGCCAGTTTTACAATAATTGAGGTCAAGAGAACTTCATGTATTGCCTGCGCTGTTCCCCGGTGATGAAAACTTGGCACCAACTTACTCATTGAGACGTGAATATGCGTCTTTCATCTATTCAGGGGGCTGAATATATCAGGGGCTCGTATATTAGGATGTAAAATCAGATTCGTTTTCATTGATGTAGGCCGAGAAATACGTAATTGGTGTACGATGTACCGCAAACTATGACTCATGGTGTTTCTAGCTAGTTTCTTTGAACTGTAAAATTCGTATTTGGTCAATCGGTCACTAAATAATATTTGTTCCAAGATCGATTATAGTAAAAGTGGGTTCTTTGCGAAGATTTTTGCGAAATACGTTGTGACCCTTTGTATGTCATATCGACCTGTATAATTATATATATTATCCACTTGTAAAACCATCACAGACGTGGGGGATACAAGGACACTTTGACTCCTTGATCATTACTATAAATCCGCTTGGGACATTTCATTCTGATGATGGTTTTGAGTTTTAGGTCAGTGTCACAGTTCTGGGAAGCCGATCGGACACCATGATAGTTCATGGGTTGGTGTCGCGAATGGCCTGGGCGCCTACAAGGCGGCCGTGCTATTCCGACACCAACCTTGAAACTATCCATTGGGCTGCTTGATCCATATCTTGTCGCAGCGTTCAGGGCGTTTATGTCGGGGTTGATAAGTTGTTGCGTTGTGTTGTTTGTTGTTTTTTTATAATGGGCCATTCGGACGGCTTGAATGTCGTCTGTACTTCCGTCGTTGGTGGTAAACTTCTAACGCTGGCTACTTTCTTCAGTGAGAATTTTCACAGTCTTCAAACTTGGCCAAAGCATACTCTGATGTCGTCGTAAAACATGTACCTCGTGGTAAAGGTCTTAGGTCACTGCGTCAAGCCGTTCGGGATTTTTGTCTTGGTCCTGTTGAGAGATCCATTTTTTTTTTGTTTAACCCGCCAATGGGTGCACTAACGTCCCTTGCATGGCCATATTATTGTGTGCGTGCCTTACTGCAGCCAGCATGACACCGCATGATCTGATATGCATTGCTCTGCCGCCACATTGATGTGCATGTACGTCGTGTGTCGCAGAACCGCTGTTCCATTGCTTCCAGTGTCTGGCATGCGAACAAGCCAGGTCCAGGTCATCCCACACCTGCCACGCCGATGAGTCCCTGGACACTGCCCACTGCATGCTCAGCTGTCTTGTTCTTCTGTCCTGTATGTCCTGCGGTCAACGCTCCAACATAACCTTCCCCACATTTCAACAATTCCCCACCTCATTTTTCTCTGCCCTCTTTTCTTTCCGCAAGTTTCTAACTTACTGTGGACGAACTAGTAACTCTATCAGCCACTTTAAACAGCGACTAAACTTTTGAACACACAAGTTCTTGGCCTACCGAGGGCTGTCGCCTCAGGAGCCAGAACTGTGACGTCAATAAGCCAAGTGTGAGAGGCTCAGTCTTACATAATACCCATCCCCATCCATTTAACGTATTTATCCCTACTGTAGTAATGATCGCTTAGTTTCATATCAAGCGTATATTAATTCCACTGTAGTTGTTCTTTGTTTCATTCTCAAGCGTATTTATCCCAACGAGAGTATTGGTCCTGTGTTTCACATCAAGCGTTATTTCATCCTTGTTAATAGTATGATCCTTGTTTGCATATCAAGCGTTTTTATCCCTCTTCCTGTAATTGATCCTTGTTTCATTATCAACCCCCACCTTCGGGTTCTGCCGTGGGGGGACTTGAGGTGGGGTTTGGTTTTTTTTTAGTTCCCCAGGGGTCACCCTTGGTTCAAGCCCCACAGGGTGGGCGTATTTATTGCTCTCTATTTCTGGGGCTTGTGGTTTCTGTCTACCCTTTGTCCATTTCACCTGTATTTGCCTTTTTATAAATCTCTCCCTACTGTCTGCACTCGCCTGTAGCTCTTGATATTGGATGTGTGTTGCACTAAACTGGTCTTAGCTTTAATGTCTATGCCCCAATGTTGTAGGTTTTATTTTATGTATTTTGTCCGGCTGGCGACCATACATTTCAATTTTCTGTTTAGTTGTTTTTTCACAAGCAGTGCAGGGCACGTCTCTGAGAAAGCCTTGTTGCTGTCGGGACGCTTAAGCAATGTACAATCAATCAATCAATGTGTCATATCAACGCGTATTTTTTCCCGCTGTAGTATGATCCTTGTTTCTTATCAATGCGGTATATTTATCCTTTTATATCGTATGTTCCTTGTTTCATATCACCGCGTATTTAGCCTTTTATAGGATATCCTTGTTTCATACAAAGCGTATTTTATCCCACCACCCACCGATAGGGTCTTTGTGCTGAGACAGCTACAGGAGAAGTGCCGCGAGCAGAACAAAGGGCTGTACGTAACATTTGTCGACCTAACAAAAGCGTTCGACACTGTGAGCAGGCAAGGCATGTGGCAGATCCTGGAGCGACTTGGCTGTCCCCCAAAGTTCCTCAACATGATTGTCCAGCTACACGAGGACCAGCAAGGCCAGGTCAGACTCAACAATGACCTCTCAGAACCATTCCCTATTCTCAACGGCGTAAAGCAGGGCTGCGTGCTGGCACCGACCCTCTTCACCATCTTTTTTAGCATGATGTTGAAGCAGGCCACAGTGGACCTCGATGATGACGATGCAGTGTACATCAGGTATCGTCTCGATGGCAGCCTGTTCAACCTCAGACGACTGCAGGCCCACACGAAAACCCTAGACCAACTGATTCGTGAGCTGCTTTTTGCTGATGATGCTGCCCTCGTTGCACACACAGAGAGAGCCCTGCAGCGCATCACGTCTTGCTTCGCAGATGCTGCCCAGCTCTTTGGACTCGAGGTCAGTCTGAAAAAGACAGAGGTCCTCCATCAGCCGGCACCCAAGACAGTGTATCGCCCTCCTCACATCACCATTGGCGAGTCTGAACTAAAGTCAGTGCACCAGTTTACTTACCTTGGCTGCATTATCACGTCGGACGCCAAGCTGGACAAGGAGCTTGACAGCAGGCTGGCAAAAGCGAACAGCGCTTTCGGGCGACTTTTCAAGCGGGTGTGGCACAATCAACAGCTGAAAACAGGCACCAAGATCAGCGTGTACAGAGCTGTGGTCCTCACCACCCTGCTGTATGGTTCCGAGTCCTGGGCCCTCTACCGCAGCCAACTACGACTCCTCGAACGCTTCCACCAGCGCTGCCTGCGTACCATCCTGGGCATTCACTGGAGTGACTATGTCACCAACGTCGAGGTCCTTGAACAGGCTGAAACTGTGAGCATCGAGGCTTTGCTGCTGCGGACACAGCTCCGCTGGGCGGGGCATGTCTCCAGGATGGAGGATCATCGCCTACCAAAGATCACCCTGTTCGGCGAGCTTGCTACTGGACACCGTGACAGAGGGGCACCAAAGAAGAGATACAAAGACTGTCTCAAGAAGTCACTTAGTGCCTGCCAAATCGACCACCACCAGTGGTCTTCGCTTGCTGCGGACCGTGACACCTGGCGCTCCACCATTTACAAGGCAGCTGTCTCCTTTGAGGACTCTCACAGAGCTAGCCTTAAGGACAAGCGGCTCAGGAGAAAAAACAGAGATGCCGCAGCTCAGAACCCTGGCCATACCTTCCCCTGCAGCCACTGCGGTCGAACCTGCCTGTCTCGGATTGGCCTCCGCAGCCACGAACAAGCATGCAGACGTCGTGGGCAACTCCTATAAAATCTTCGTTCGCGAAGTCAAGCCAAGAGAGAGAGTATGGTCCTTGTTTCATATCAAGCGTATTTGTTCTACTGTAGTATGGTCCTTGTTTTATATTAAGCGTAATTTACCACACTATATTATGGTCCTTGTTTCATATCAAGCGTATTTATCCCACTGTAGTATGATCCTTGTTTCATATCAAGCGTATTTATCCCGCTGTGGTATGATCCTTGTTTCATATCAAGCGTATTTATCCCGCTATAGTATGATCCTTGTTTCATATCACAGCGTATTTGTCCCGCCTGTAGTATGATCCTTGTTTTCATATCAAGCGTATTCTATCCCACTATTAGTATGATCCTTGTTTCATATCAAGCGTATTTTATTTCCACTGTAGTTTGATCCTTGTTTCATATCAAGCGTATTTATCCCACTGTGGTATGTCCTTGTTTCACATCATAGCGTATTTATCCCACTGTGAGTTATGGTCTGTTGTTTCATATCAAGCGTATTTGTCCCACTGTAGTATGGTCCTTGTTTCACATCAAGCGTATTTATCCCACTATTGTATGATCCTTGTTTCATATATCAAGCGTATTTTGTCCCACTGTAGTATGATCCTTGTTTCATATCAAGCGTATTTATTCCACTGTAGTAATGCACCTTATTTGATATCAAGCGTATTTGTCCCCGCTGTAGTATGATCCTTTTTTCATATCAAGCGTATTTATTCCACTGTAGTATGATCCTTGTTTCATATCAAGCGTATTTGTCCCACTGTAGTGATGGTCTTTGTTCCATATACAGCATATTTATTCACTGTTGTATGATCCTTTTTTCATATCAAGCGTATTTATCCCGCTTTAGATATGATCCTGTTTCATATCAAGCTTCTCCCACCCGGGTCTGCCCTGGATGACTTGGGTGGGGTAAACTACTTTTAATTACCCAGGGTCACCCATGGTCCCAGCCCTACTCAGGTGGGGTTTCCCTTCTATTTTGGGGCAATGTGTTTCTGTCTACCTTTAATCCATTCACCTGTATTTGCCTTTTTTTACTCTCTCCCTACTGTTCTGCACTGCCTGTAGCTCTTGATATTGGACTGTGTGTTGCTAAATGGTCTTATGCTTTTATTTAGGCCCCATGTCGGTAGGTTAATTTAACGTATTGCACCGTCTGGCGAGCAGTGCAGGACAGTCCTGAGATAAGTCTTGTTGCTGTCGGGACGTTAAGCAATGTACAGATTCAATCAATCATATCAGCGTATTGTCCCCACTGTAGTATGGTCCGTTGTTTCATATCAAGCGTATTTGTCCGCTGTAGTATGAACCTTGTTTCAATCAGCTGTAGTTTACTCCCCTCATTTATAATTAATCCTTGTTTCTATATCAAGCGTATGTTATTCCACTGTAGTAGATCATGTTTCCATATCAAGCGATTTATTCTACTGTAGTTTGGTACCTTGTTTCATATCAACGTATTATATCCCACTGTATGTATTGGTCCTTGTTTCATATCAAGCGTATTTATCCCACTGTATGTATTGTCCTTGTTTCTTATCAGCGTATGTATTCACTGTAGTATTTGTCCCTTGTTTCATATCAAGCGTATTATGTCCCACTGTAGTATGGTCTTTGTTCCATATCAAGCATATTTATTACACTGTTGTATGATCCTTGTTTCATATCAAGCGTATTTGTCCCACTGTAGTATGGTCTTTGTTTCATATCAAGCATATTTATTACACTGATGTATGATCCTTGTTTCATATCAAGCGTATTTGTCCCGCTGTAGTATGAACCTTGTTTCATATCAAGCATATTTATTCCACTGTAGTATGATCCTTGTTTCATATCAAACGTATTTGTCCCACTGTAGTATGGTCTTTGTTTCATATCAAGCATATTTATTACACTGTTGTATGGTCCTTGTTTCATATCAAACGTATTTTTCACACTGTAGTATGATCCTTGTTTCATATCAAGTGTATTTATTCCACTGTAGTATGATCCTCGTTTCATATCAAGCCCCCGCCTATCAGGCACCTGATCCATTCTTTTTGAGGATGGAAATGATCGTCTTGGTCTATACCTGCGTATTTCTCTGTGGGCTGGCGATTGGGTGCCTGATAGGCAGGGGATCTAACTGTTTGTCTGTCCAGCGCTGTGATTCCCCTTGGTTTGTATACAATTCTTCCAGCGCTAGCCTCACCTATCTGGTTTGTGAGTATCTATAACTCGAGGCAAATTTGTATCGTTACATTGTTGTGTAATGTTCTGTGCATCTACCGTGGGAAACCAGGGTATTTACCCGATCACATATAGTAGCGCACCTTCATGTTTGTGTATGTATGCTTCTCCTGCCTACTTCCTAAGTTCCGGAGAAAGACATGGGTTATATAAGAGACCTGATCCATTCTTTTTGAAGATGGAAATGATCGTCTTGTTCTATACCTGCGTATTTCTCTGTGGGCTGGCGATTGGGTGCCTGATAGGCGGGGACAGGGGATCTAACTGTTTGTCTGTCCAGCGCTGTGATTCCCCTTGGTTTGTATACACTATAGTATGGTCCTTGTTTTATATCAAGCGTATTTATCCCACTATAGTATGTCCTTGTTTCATATCAAGCGTATTTATCCCGCTATATTATGATCCTTGTTTCATATAGAGCGTGTGTATCCCACTATAGTATGACCCTTGTTTCATATCAAGCGTTTTGTTTACTTTACATTTACTTCTCATAACCTTGAAAGGGCCTCCCTAAACGACGTTCCACAGCTGTGACGTGCACAATTTTGTATCGAGTTCTTGCGTGACGTCAGCAATTCTTGATCACGCTCTGCTGCATGCTGAATTGACGTCCAATGCAGCCGTGGCCTGCGTGTGCAGTTCCATGTGGCCACATAATCCCAGAATGTAGGGATGGTTCTGGAACACGATAACAAAAAAATATTTTGACTTCATCGGACACAAAGGCGACACAAACTGTACTTCGGTGATTACCCCGCACAAAAGACACGTTAACCAATTCAGCCCTGACGCACTACAGCAGGAGATGGATCGACCATGCTAATTCAAGGGTAGTGCCAGATTAGCTTGGCGCCTGACGGTACTACCCTTGAATTAGCATGGTCGATCCATTGACGGCGCCAAGCTAATCTGGCACTACCCTTGAATTAGCATGGTCGACCCCTTGACGGCGCTAAGCTAATCTGGCACTACCCTTGAATTAGCATGGTCGATCCATTGACGGCGCCAAGCTAATCTGGCACTACCCTTGAATTATCATGGTCGATCCATCTCCTGCAACTGACACACAGTCGTTAGATGACGCCTCCAAAATTTGGGAAATACGAGAGTGGGGTTGAATGGGTTAAGATGATAGGGAACGGTGGGATAAGCTAAAAGACAAGGCAGCGCATCGTAAGCCGACAACTAGTGCCTGTTGATGTTGTGGTGTGTTTGACGTGCAGACATGCGGGACCAGCATCGCCACCGCTCTGCCTCCCGCCCGAGCTCCCGCGGCTACCCCCCATCTCTTCCTCACCCCCGCGCACTCGCCAGCAACAACGGCCTACTTTCTGGTGAGGCATTGTATCTTGTGACCTCTTCACTCCCGGAAGAAAATGCCTGCACCACCCAGCTGCAAGAGGCATATAACCTCACGAGCCCCCGCAATGAGATGAGGCTCTTTGCCTCTTGCTGACCCCAATTTGCTTTCAAAGACATTAATGGCAATGAAAAGGTTTAACTCCAGATTTAGTCAGATCATTTGGACTTTAACCCCCCCCCCCCCCCCCTTGCGCGTGCGAGTTAATGTGACATGAAACCTGTAGTGTTTCACTAGCCTGGATAAATCCAGCGAGCGTGAATCAACGGAGGCTGCAATGGATTCAACTGAGCAATCGGGGGTGAAACAGCTGCGGATTAAATCTACACTGAGTGCATTTGCGCAGGGTAGATCTTTGCTGGGTAGATTCACCCTAGCTAGATTTCACGAAGTTGACCCCTTCAGCGTTGCTGCCCGAAAACGAGAGTAGCAGCAGATACAAACGTTCACGATCGCTATGTTTATTCAGTGGATATATTTTTCATTGGGAGAGTGGGTTGGGGAGGGGCGGCGTGCCTGACTTTACTTTTCTGCCTCCGAGAAATTCAAACAACAGAAACTAGGGGGAAGATTCCAACAGTTCGGCCTCCAAACCCATTACATTCTTAAACCATTTTGAGTGACCTCTCTCAAAGGTCAAGGTCATCAGAAAATAGGTAAAAAAATAGCCATGTTTTGACAAACTTACTTGTTCTCAAATACTATTCACAACTTCAACCCCAAACTTGACCCAAAAAAAACAACTGATGGTATGGTCTTTCTGTGCATTTTAATGTATATAACCCCTTGGAAAGGTCAAGGGTCGCAAGAGATCCGGAATTAGGTCACCAACCACCATTTTTGGAAAAAGAAAATCTCAAATACTGTTTACATTTTCCATCCGAAACCTCAAGAGATCAGCAAATGTGGAAAAAAATTGTGTAATTTATTTTTTATTAGGATTTTTGCAAAAGGTTTCTACCAAATTTGGTAGGAATGTAGCTGCTGAATGGACCTTTCTATGCCTACTAATTTGGTTCACTTCTCGTAAAGATCAACCCCTTGACCTTTGCGAGAAGTGAACCAAATTAGTAGGCATTGACAAAAGTGAAAAATTTGTAAATTTTGAGAAACCATGGATTTCACAGGCACAGAAGCCAACCCTTGACTAATGTTAGAACACTTGAACACTTGTTATTTCAGTGATCTGCTGGAAGGGTCAGGGTCAGAAAGGTCAAATTAATTACTTGGATGGGTCATGCACGTGTACCTTACCCAATAGCAAAACGTCTTCGGGCCCACTGCCGCGGCAGTCGTGGGCCCGATGACCTTTGTTTCAAACTTCTGGGTGAGGGCTGTGTCGGTCTTGGTTGTTTTTGTTTGTTTGATTTTTCGGGTGGGAAGAACTCCTTTCCGAGTTTTGTGAGTTTTCACTCACTAAAACGTCCACGTCAGCCTGTAGCAAAGTGCAATGAACTGTACATGAAACAAGTGACCAGGCAGTTTGTACGCATGTGTTGTGTCGTGCCCACAGCATGCCCGCCAAGCCCGTGGATGTGTACGAAATACCACGACAGTGCGGCGGGAGCTACACCTCCTCGGACAGACCTCGCAGATTCCAGTTCTACAGCAACCTTTCGTCAGTACTGCTTTAGTCCTCGGCCCAGTATCTCTTAACACTTTCTCTGCCGGGAAAAAGCAAACACCACCCAAATGCAAGAGGCATAGATCCTCATGAGCCCCCGCTGTCGCGGGGGCTCATGAGGATCTATGCCTCTTGCTGAGACCAAGATTTGTGTCCCAATTTCCGCGGCGGACAGTCAGTTGAGGCTTTCGGTCTCGGAATATTAAAAAAATGATTTTAGAAACAAAAGATGCGCCCGGTGTCAGGGGTAGGGTTAAGCGACACTGATGGTCCGTTGCCTTTAAGGCTGGGTTTGCACGAGTGAGTTTGAACCCTGCGAAGGCCAGTGCGCGAGGTGACGATCCACGGGCATGGCCGCCGTTGCGTGAGATGATAATAATAATAATGAGTACTTGTATAGCGCCTACCCTCAGATTAGAGCTCAAGGCGCTTAACAAAAACTAATTGTATAAAAAAAAACCAACAACTATTTACAAAAACGCAATTTACAAAAAGTACACACAAAAAAATACAACGCACTCTGTAAACGAGCTATAAAGTCACCATTCAAAAGTGCTACGCTTATGGACTCTTACTCGCATTCACATACACACGCACGCACACACACTACTTCTAACATAGAGATGACTTTAACATGACAGGTGTGTGACAAAGTCATACTAGCAGAGAGAACTTGCAATGCCAGCCCCGCCCAAGCCGCGAAGCGAGGCGCCCCGCCACATAACAGCGGAGTGGCTCAGGCGCGATTTCGGAACTCCGTGTACGTCCTGAGGATCAAACAATCAATCGTTTTAGATATCCATTGAGGTCCACGTCCCAGTTCTGGCGACAGATCGACCATGATAATTCAAGGGCGGTGTCGGAATAGCTTGGCGCCTAGAGGCGCCAAGCTATTCCGACAGCACCCTTGAAATCCATGGTCGACCCACCCCATCCTGTCGTAGCTTGTCAGGGCTTTACCGGTTAAGCACACTCACTCGCGCAACTGGGCCGAGGGCCATAATTATCTGCCTGTTTCTGCCGCTTTCCGGGCACGTGGCTGTTTGCATACTGCTTTTGGCCAAGGCCGGAACCTTCAGTCTTAATTTCTGGTCCCACAGAAGCCATTATGAATACACACGGCCAAGTCTCTCAGGCTCCTGTAAATAGTAACTGACCTCTGTGATTAGATAGAATATGAAGCCAGGGCGTTGTAAACAGGCCACAGGGGTGTGTTAGACTGAGCGCAACTTTACTGCTCTGTGACCAATATGACCCCAGTGACCTGCTGTCGCCGAAAACATTTCCTAACCTTTGGGTTTTTTTTCTGACTCGGATTTTTTCTGTTACAATGTTTGTTCTTTGTTTACAGAGAGGTGCTGGATTCCGTAGGTTACAAGGGATTGTGAGTATATGTTATTGCTATATTATTATTGTTATTATTATTATTTTATCATCATTATCACCATATTATATTATTATTATCGCTGCCCCGTGAGATATTTATGCGTTTGATGCATCTAAACCAATCAGAAATCACGGGAGCTCGTAACTGAACGAGAGTGATTTTAACCCCTTAATTACCTGGGCCAGGCGAGCGCCGCCCAGCTGCAAGAGACATAAATCCTCATGAGCCCCCGCGACAGCGCCAGTACAGTACCGCGACAGCGCCAGTACAGTACAGTGCCGCGACAGCGCCAGTACAGTGCCGCGACAGCGCCAGTACAGTGCCGCGACAGCGCCAGTACAGTGCCGCGACAGCGCCAGTACAGTGCCGTGACAGCGCCAGTACAGTGCCGCGACAGCGCCAGTACAGTGCCGCGACAGCGCCAGTACAGTGCCGCGACAGCGCCGGTACAGTGCCGCGACAGCGCCGGTACAGTGCCGCGACAGCGCCGGTACAGTGCCGCGACAGCGCCAGTACAGTGCCGCGACAGCGCCAGTACAGTGCCGCGACAGCGCCAGTACAGTGCCGCGACAGCGCCAGTACAGTGCCGCGACAGCGCCAGTACAGTACAGTGCCGCGACAGCGCCAGTACAGTGCCGCGACAGCGCCAGTACAGTGCCGCGACAGCGCCAGTACAGTGCCGCGACAGCGCCAGTACAGTGCCGCGACAGCGCCAGTACAGTGCCGCGACAGCGCCAGTACAGTGCCGCGACAGCGCCAGTACAGTGCCGCGACAGCGCCAGTACAGTACCGCGACAGCGCCAGTACAGTGCCGCGACAGCGCCAGTACAGTGCCGCGACAGCGCCAGTACAGTGCCGCGACAGCGCCAGTACAGTGCCGCGACAGCGCCAGTACAGTGCCGCGACAGCGCCAGTACAGTACCGCGACAGCGCCGGTACAGTGCCGCGACAGCGCCGGTACAGTGCCGCGACAGCGCCGGTACAGTGCCGCGACAGCGCCGGTACAGTGCCGCGACAGCGCCAGTACAGTGCCGCGACAGCGCCAGTACAGTGCCGCGACAGCGCCAGTACAGTGCCGCGACAGCGCCAGTACAGTGCCGCGACAGCGCCAGTACAGTGCCGCGACAGCGCCAGTACAGTGCCGCGACAGCGCCAGTACAGTGCCGCGACAGCGCCAGTACAGTGCCGCGACAGCGCCAGTACAGTGCCGCGACAGCGCCAGTACAGTGCCGCGACAGCGCCAGTACAGTGCCGCGACAGCGCCGGTACAGTGCCGCGACAGCGCCAGTACAGTGCCGCGACAGCGCCAGTACAGTGCCGCGACAGCGCCGGTACAGTGCCGCGACAGCGCCGGTACAGTGCCGCGACAGCGCCGGTACAGTGCCGCGACAGCGCCAGTACAGTGCCGCGACAGCGCCAGTACAGTGCCGCGACAGCGCCAGTACAGTGCCGCGACAGCGCCGGTACAGTGCCGCGACAGCGCCAGTACAGTGCCGCGACAGCGCCAGTACAGTGCCGCGACAGCGCCAGTACAGTGCCGCGACAGCGCCAGTACAGTGCCGCGACAGCGCCAGTACAGTGCCGCGACAGCGCCAGTACAGTGCCGCGACAGCGCCAGTACAGTACCGCGACAGCGCCAGTACAGTGCCGCGACAGCGCCGGTACAGTGCCGCGACAGCGCCAGTACAGTGCCGCGACAGCGCCGGTACAGTGCCGCGACAGCGCCGGTACAGTGCCGCGACAGCGCCGGTACAGTGCCGCGACAGCGCCGGTACAGTGCCGCGACAGCGCCGGTACAGTGCCGCGACAGCGCCGGTACAGTGCCGCGACAGCGCCGGTACAGTGCCGCGACAGCGCCGGTACAGTGCCGCGACAGCGCCGGTACAGTGCCGCGACAGCGCCGGTACAGTGCCGCGACAGCGCCGGTACAGTGCCGCGACAGCGCCGGTACAGTGCCGCGACAGCGCCGGTACAGTGCCGCGACAGCGCCGGTACAGGTGCCGCGACAGCGCCGGTACAGTGCCGCGACAGCGCCGGTACAGTGCCGCGACAGCGCCGGTACAGTGCCGCGACAGCGCCGGTACAGTGCCGCGACAGCGCCGGTACAGTGCCGCGACAGCGCCGGTACAGTGCCGCGACAGCGCCGGTACAGTGCCGCGACAGCGCCGGTACAGTGCCGCGACAGCGCCGGTACAGTGCCGCGACAGCGCCGGTACAGTGCCGCGACAGCGCCGGTACAGTGCCGCGACAGCGCCGGTACAGTGCCGCGACAGCGCCGGTACAGTGCCGCGACAGCGCCGGTACAGTGCCGCGACAGCGCCGGTACAGTGCCGCGACAGCGCCGGTACAGTGCCGCGACAGCGCCGGTACAGTGCCGCGACAGCGCCGGTACAGTGCCGCGACAGCGCCGGTACAGTGCCGCGACAGCGCCGGTACAGTGCCGCGACAGCGCCGGTACAGTGCCGCGACAGCGCCGGTACAGTGCCGCGACAGCGCCGGTACAGTGCCGCGACAGCGCCGGTACAGTGCCGCGACAGCGCCGGTACAGTGCCGCGACAGCGCCAGTACAGTGCCGCGACAGCGCCAGTACAGTGCCGCGACAGCGCCAGTACAGTGCCGCGACAGCGCCAGTACAGTGCCGCGACAGCGCCAGTACAGTGCCGCGACAGCGCCAGTACAGTGCCGCGACAGCGCCAGTACAGTGCCGCGACAGCGCCAGTACAGTGCCGCGACAGCGCCAGTACAGTGCCGCGACAGCGCCAGTACAGTGCCGCGACAGCGCCAGTACAGTGCCGCGACAGCGCCAGTACAGTGCCGCGACAGCGCCAGTACAGTGCCGCGACAGCGCCAGTACAGTGCCGCGACAGCGCCAGTACAGTGCCGCGACAGCGCCAGTACAGTGCCGCGACAGCGCCAGTACAGTGCCGCGACAGCGCCAGTACAGTGCCGCGACAGCGCCAGTACAGTGCCGCGACAGCGCCAGTACAGTGCCGCGACAGCGCCAGTACAGTGCCGCGACAGCGCCAGTACAGTGCCGCGACAGCGCCAGTACAGTGCCGCGACAGCGCCAGTACAGTGCCGCGACAGCGCCAGTACAGTGCCGCGACAGCGCCAGTACAGTGCCGCGACAGCGCCAGTACAGTGCCGCGACAGCGCCAGTACAGTGCCGCGACAGCGCCAGTACAGTGCCGCGACAGCGCCAGTACAGTGCCGCGACAGCGCCAGTACAGTGCCGCGACAGCGCCGGTACAGTGCCGCGACAGCGCCGGTACAGTGCCGCGACAGCGCCGGTACAGTGCCGCGACAGCGCCGGTACAGTGCCGCGACAGCGCCGGTACAGTGCCGCGACAGCGCCGGTACAGTGCCGCGACAGCGCCGGTACAGTGCCGCGACAGCGCCGGTACAGTGCCGCGACAGCGCCGGTACAGTGCCGCGACAGCGCCGGTACAGTGCCGCGACATCGCCGGTACAGTGCCGCGACAGCGCCAGTACAGTGCCGCGACAGCGCCAGTACAGTGCCGCGACAGCGCCAGTACAGTGCCGCGACAGCGCCAGTACAGTGCCGCGACAGCGCCAGTACAGTGCCGCGACAGCGCCAGTACAGTGCCGCGACAGCGCCAGTACAGTGCCGCGACAGCGCCAGTACAGTGCCGCGACAGCGCCAGTACAGTGCCGCGACAGCGCCAGTACAGTGCCGCGACAGCGCCAGTACAGTGCCGCGACAGCGCCAGTACAGTGCCGCGACAGCGCCAGTACAGTGCCGCGACAGCGCCAGTACAGTGCCGCGACAGCGCCGGTACAGTGCCGCGACAGCGCCGGTACAGTGCCGCGACAGCGCCGGTACAGTGCCGCGACAGCGCCAGTACAGTGCCGCGACAGCGCCGGTACAGTGCCGCGACAGCGCCGGTACAGTGCCGCGACAGCGCCGGTACAGTGCCGCGACAGCGCCGGTACAGTGCCGCGACAGCGCCGGTACAGTGCCGCGACAGCGCCGGTACAGTGCCGCGACATCGCCAGTACAGTGCCGCGACAGCGCCAGTACAGTGCCGCGACAGCGCCAGTACAGTGCCGCGACAGCGCCAGTACAGTGCCGCGACAGCGCCAGTACAGTGCCGCGACAGCGCCAGTACAGTGCCGCGACAGCGCCAGTACAGTGCCGCGACAGCGCCAGTACAGTGCCGCGACAGCGCCAGTACAGTGCCGCGACAGCGCCAGTACAGTGCCGCGACAGCGCCAGTACAGTGCCGCGACAGCGCCAGTACAGTGCCGCGACAGCGCCAGTACAGTGCCGCGACAGCGCCAGTACAGTGCCGCGACAGCGCCAGTACAGTGCCGCGACAGCGCCAGTACAGTGCCGCGACAGCGCCGGTACAGTGCCGCGACAGCGCCGGTACAGTGCCGCGACAGCGCCAGTACAGTGCCGCGACAGCGCCGGTACAGTGCCGCGACAGCGCCGGTACAGTGCCGCGACAGCGCCGGTACAGTGCCGCGACAGCGCCGGTACAGTGCCGCGACAGCGCCGGTACAGTGCCGCGACAGCGCCGGTACAGTGCCGCGACAGCGCCAGTACAGTGCCGCGACAGCGCCAGTACAGTGCCGCGACAGCGCCAGTACAGTGCCGCGACAGCGCCAGTACAGTGCCGCGACAGCGCCAGTACAGTGCCGCGACAGCGCCAGTACAGTGCCGCGACAGCGCCAGTACAGTGCCGCGACAGCGCCAGTACAGTGCCGCGACAGCGCCAGTACAGTGCCGCGACAGCGCCAGTACAGTGCCGCGACAGCGCCAGTACAGTGCCGCGACAGCGCCAGTACAGTGCCGCGACAGCGCCAGTACAGTGCCGCGACAGCGCCAGTACAGTGCCGCGACAGCGCCGGTACAGTGCCGCGACAGCGCCGGTACAGTGCCGCGACAGCGCCGGTACAGTGCCGCGACAGCGCCGGTACAGTGCCGCGACAGCGCCGGTACAGTGCCGCGACAGCGCCGGTACAGTGCCGCGACAGCGCCGGTACAGTGCCGCGACAGCGCCGGTACAGTGCCGCGACAGCGCCGGTACAGTGCCGCGACATCGCCGGTACAGTGCCACGACAGCGCCAGTACAGTGCCGCGACAGCGCCAGTACAGTGCCGCGACAGCGCCAGTACAGTGCCGCGACAGCGCCAGTACAGTGCCGCGACAGCGCCAGTACAGTGCCGCGACAGCGGGGGCGCATGAGGATTTACGTCTCTTGTTAGTCCTGTACTCTTCGTGCCTGTGGCTGGTCCTATTGTCACGTGTGCTCTTCGTGCCTGTGGCTGGTCCTATTGTCACGTGTGCTCTTCGTGCCTGTGGCTGGTCCTATTGTCACGTGTGCTCTTCGTGCCTGTGGCTGGTCCTATTGTCACGTGTGCTCTTCGTGCCTGTGGCTGGTCCTATTGTCACGTGTGCTCTTCGTGCCTGTGGCTGGTCCTATTGTCACGTGTGCTCTTCGTGCCTGTGGCTGGTCCTATTGTCACGTGTGTCTCTTCGTGCCTGTGGCTGGTCCTATTGTCACGTGTGCTCTTCGTGCCTGTGGCTGGTCCTATTGTCACGTGTGCTCTTCGTGCCTGTGGCTGGTCCTATTGTCACGTGTGCTCTTCGTGCCTGTGGCTGGTCCTATTGTCACGTGTGCTCTTCGTGCCTGTGGCTGGTCCTATTGTCACGTGTGCTCTTCGTGCCTGTGGCTGGTCCTATTGTCACGTGTGCTCTTCGTGCCTGTGGCTGGTCCTATTGTCACGTGTGCTCTTCGTGCCTGTGGCTGGTCCTATTGTCACGTGTGCTCTTCGTGCCTGTGGCTGGTCCTATTGTCACGTGTGCTCTTCGTGCCTGTGGCTGGTCCTATTGTCACGTGTGCTCTTCGTGCCTGTGGCTGGTCCTATTGTCACGTGTGCTCTTCGTGCCTGTGGCTGGTCCTATTGTCACGTGTGCTCTTCGTGCCTGTGGCTGGTCCTATTGTCACGTGTGCTCTTCGTGCCTGTGGCTGGTCCTATTGTCACGTGTGCTCTTCGTGCCTGTGGCTGGTCCTATTGTCACGTGTGCTCTTCGTGCCTGTGGCTGGTCCTATTGTCACGTGTGCTCTTCGTGCCTGTGGCTGGTCCTATTGTCACGTGTGCTCTTCGTGCCTGTGGCTGGTCCTATTGTCACGTGTGCTCTTCGTGCCTGTGGCTGGTCCTATTGTCACGTGTGCTCTTCGTGCCTGTGGCTGGTCCTATTGTCACGTGTGCTCTTCGTGCCTGTGGCTGGTCCTATTGTCACGTGTGCTCTTCGTGCCTGTGGCTGGTCCTATTGTCACGTGTGCTCTTCGTGCCTGTGGCTGGTCCTATTGTCACGTGTGCTCTTCGTGCCTGTGGCTGGTCCTATTGTCACGTGTGCTCTTCGTGCCTGTGGCTGGTCCTATTGTCACGTGTGCTCTTCGTGCCTGTGGCTGGTCCTATTGTCACGTGTGCTCTTCGTGCCTGTGGCTGGTCCTATTGTCACGTGTGCTCTTCGTGCCTGTGGCTGGTCCTATTGTCACGTGTGCTCTTCGTGCCTGTGGCTGGTCCTATTGTCACGTGTGCTCTTCGTGCCTGTGGCTGGTCCTATTGTCACGTGTGCTCTTCGTGCCTGTGGCTGGTCCTATTGTCACGTGTGCTCTTCGTGCCTGTGGCTGGTCCTATTGTCACGTGTGCTCTTCGTGCCTGTGGCTGGTCCTATTGTCACGTGTGCTCTTCGTGCCTGTGGCTGGTCCTATTGTCACGTGTGCTCTTCGTGCCTGTGGCTGGTCCTATTGTCACGTGTGCTCTTCGTGCCTGTGGCTGGTCCTATTGTCACGTGTGCTCTTCGTGCCTGTGGCTGGTCCTATTGTCACGTGTGCTCTTCGTGCCTGTGGCTGGTCCTATTGTCACGTGTGCTCTTCGTGCCTGTGGCTGGTCCTATTGTCACGTGTGCTCTTCGTGCCTGTGGCTGGTCCTATTGTCACGTGTGCTCTTCGTGCCTGTGGCTGGTCCTATTGTCACGTGTGCTCTTCGTGCCTGTGGCTGGTCCTATTGTCACGTGTGCTCTTCGTGCCTGTGGCTGGTCCTATTGTCACGTGTGCTCTTCGTGCCTGTGGCTGGTCCTATTGTCACGTGTGCTCTTCGTGCCTGTGGCTGGTCCTATTGTCACGTGTGCTCTTCGTGCCTGTGGCTGGTCCTATTGTCACGTGTGCTCTTCGTGCCTGTGGCTGGTCCTATTGTCACGTGTGCTCTTCGTGCCTGTGGCTGGTCCTATTGTCACGTGTGCTCTTCGTGCCTGTGGCTGGTCCTATTGTCACGTGTGCTCTTCGTGCCTGTGGCTGGTCCTATTGTCACGTGTGCTCTTCGTGCCTGTGGCTGGTCCTATTGTCACGTGTGCTCTTCGTGCCTGTGGCTGGTCCTATTGTCACGTGTGCTCTTCGTGCCTGTGGCTGGTCCTATTGTCACGTGTGCTCTTCGTGCCTGTGGCTGGTCCTATTGTCAACTCACGTGTGCTCTTCGTGCCTGTGGCTGGTCCTATTGTCACGTGTGCTCTTCGTGCCTGTGGCTGGTCCTATTGTCACGTGTGCTCTTCGTGCCTGTGGCTGGTCCCATTGTCACGTGTGCTCTTCACGCGAATGTTGGCCAGACGCGAAATTCGTGGTGACTGGCATCGACGGGGGCTTAACCCAAGAAAACGTGAACACCACCCAACTGCAAGAGGCGTAGATCGTCGCGAGCCCCTGCCGGGCTGATGAGGATCTATGCCTCCTGCTGACGCCACTGTGAATCCATGTCCCTGGGACAGCTAGGGCTTCATCGAGATGATGAAATAAGGAAGATTGCACAAACACAGTCTGCCTGGTCAGCATGCACTGAACGGGGTAACTCGTTCGCGGCCAGCCGCATCCGGATGCGCGGCTTATGCCGACACAAATGCCCTGGCTTATGCCGACACAAAGGTCCTGGCTTAATCAGCAACAAAGGTCCTGGCTTATGCCGACACACAGGTCCTGGCTTATGCCGACACACAGGTCCTGGCTTAATCAGCAACAAAGGTCCTGGCTTAATCAGCAACAAAGGTCCTGGCTTAATCAGCAACAAAGGTCCTGGCTTATGCCGACACACAGGTCCTGGCTTATGCCGACACAAAGGTCCTGGCATAATCAGCAACAAACGTCCTGGCTTATGCCGACACAAAGGTCCTGGCCTTATGCCGCGCATCCGGATGCGGCTGGCCGCAAATGAGTTAAGGCGTTGCCTGTCGGTAGCACATCTTTGTCGAGGTGATTCCTGCAGGAGTCCGCTGGAGAGACAGTGCTGCCGACATCCAGAGTGTTGACGAGGTGCATCACAGATGAACCTGTTTTGCGCGAAACACCATTTTGCAAGATAGAAATGGTTTTGTGAAACAGGTCTGTCTAAAGAGAAGCCTCGAAGGGCGAAAAGCCGTGCCACCTGTTTTTAAAGACCATCATTTCGGTGGCTACAGCCAGGGTTAGGGTTAGTGGCTACAGCCAGGGTTAGGGTTAGTGGCTACAGCCAGGGTTAGGGTGAGTGGCTACGGCCAGGGTTAGGGTTAGTGGCTACAGTCAGGGTTAGGGTTAGTGGCTACAGCCAGGGTTAGGGTTAGTGGCTACAGCCAGGGTTAGGGTTGGTGGCTACAGCCAGGGTTAGGGTTAGTGGCTACAGCCAGGGTTAGGGTTGGTGGCTACAGCCAGGGTTAGGGTTAGTGGCTACAGTCAGGGTTAGGGTTAGTGGCTACAGCCAGGGTTAGGGTGAGTGGCTACAGCCAGGGTTAGGGTTAGTGGCGACAGTTAGGGTTGGTGGCTACAGCCAGGGTTAGGGTTAGTGGCTACAGCCAGGGTTAGGGTTAGTGGCTACAGCCAGGGTTAGGGTTGGTGGCTACAGCCAGGGTTAGGGTTAGTGGCTACAGCCAGGGTTAGGGTTAGTGGCTACAGCCAGGGTTAGGGTTAGTGGCTACAGCCAGGGTTAGGGTTAGTGGCTACAGCCAGGGTTAGGGTCAGTGGCTACAGCCAGGGTTAGGGTCAGTGGCTACAGTTAGGGTTAGTGGCTACAGCCACCTAAATAACAGGCCTATACTGACAGGTGATCGCATAAGAGTGGTCGTTCCACACAGGTCCTTCTGTTCCTGCCACACATCCAGTCAGTCTGTTTTGGGGGCTAAACCCTGACCAGGCAACTGAGGCCATCTTACTGCGGCCATACTTCCAGGAAATAAACGTCTGTTTGAGCGTCGTAGATAAAATGAGCCGTTAGACAAAAATACTGACCCCAATGCGCAAGAGTCCATCCGGCCGACGTCAGCCCGATGGACTGTTGCGCATTGGTACGTGACTGTAATACTTATAATTATAGACTAATGTTTGATCGGAATCTAGAGAAGGAAACTGTTGGCACCCAGGTAAGGAGAGATTTGGTCTAATCACGTTGCCGTCTGAAGGGTACTGATACTGAGTGTTTGTTTCACTACACAGGGGCGGATCTTGGGGTGGGTTACAAGGGTTTTCCCCCACCCCACCCCACCCGACACAAAATTCTTTAAAGTGCTATAGCAAAGTCTGGGGTGCTTGGAACCCCCTCCTCCCAGTTTGATTTTTCGGCGAGTTCCCCCCCCCCCCCCTCTCTGTTGTTTGATATTTTGGCGAGTGGCGAGAGTCACACACACACACACACACACGCCCTTCCCCCCCCCCCCCTTCCCTTCTCCCCGGTGTTTGATTTTTCGGCCACAGGAAAAAGGTCTAGCGTGGGGGAGGTCTTTTGTGTCAGGTTGAAGATCCAAACAAAAGTTGGAAACCACCACCCACCCCCCACCCCTTCCTCGAAGTAACTGATCCGCCCCTGCTACAGGCTGAGAACCTATCGCTCTCCGACCACTGACATTGTATGTGGTGTGTGTGTGTGTGTGTGTGTGTGTGTGTGTGTGTACGGTGTGTGTGATGTGTGTGCAGCAGTGACAAGGTGGATGTACAGGGTACTGACGGCCACATCTACAAGGGCCAGATCGTGCCCAAGCCCCCTGTTAATGTAAGTCACTGCACTCGCTCACGCGCGGCGGGAGACCGCCCTTACCTCGTTCAAGGCGCTTTGCATCAATAGCTGCGGAAGTGTTACAGCCGTGCCGCCTGCAACTACGCTGTACAAACACTTCCGCAGCTGTTGATGCGGAGCGCCTTGGGATGAGTTTGCCCGCGGAGTTTGTCGCGTACGGCCAATAAGGCCGGGTCACGTGGGTGAGGGTCTGTGGTGATCGGGCTCATTATGTTGTCATACAGTCCAAACTAACACACATGGCACACTCTTTTAACTCATTCGAGACGTGCCGCCTCCGGATACATGGCATAAGCCGCGTCTACGAAGGCGGCACGTCTCGAATGAGTTAAAGGTTAATATTTCATTCCATTAATTCCGGCGTTCGTTAATTTGTTGTTGTTGTCGGGGGGGGGGGGGGGGGTAGAAATAACTGTGCTGGTCCTAGCAGACAGTCTGTGGCCGGCCACTGCAAGTGCTGCTTGTGTTTTGGGTACATGTGTCCGCTTTCACTGAAAAGGTGAAATACTGAGTAC
Organism: Semisulcospira habei; assembly: GCA_036245525.1. Taxonomy (NCBI): domain Eukaryota; kingdom Metazoa; phylum Mollusca; class Gastropoda; family Semisulcospiridae; genus Semisulcospira; species Semisulcospira habei. Next base: position 3,913,078 of record BTPG01000007.1, read on the forward strand.
GGGTAGCAATAAACCCCAACTGATTCCACCGCCGTGATTTTCAATTCAGCTTTACCGTATCCACACTGGTGTGGAATGTCTGGAGTGCTGTTGTGGAGTCATATTTAACCCCGTAATTCAGCTTTACCGTATCCACACTGGTGTGCAATGTCTGGAGTGCTGTTGTGGAGTCATATTTAACCCCGTAATTCAGCTTTACCGTATCCACACTGGTGTGCAATGTCTGGAGTGCTGTTGTGGAGTCATATTTAACCCCGTAATTCAGCTTTACCGTATCCACACTGGTGTGCAATGTCTGGAGTGCTGTTGTGGAGTCATATTTAACCCCGTAATTCAGCTTTACCGTATCCACACTGGTGTGCAATGTCTGGAGTGCTGTTGTGGAGTCATATTTAACCCCGTAATTCAGCTTTACCGTATCCACACTGGTGTGGAATGTCTGGAGTGCTGTTGTGGAGTCATATTTAACCCCGTAATTCAGCTTTACCGTATCCACACTGGTGTGCAATGTCTGGAGTGCTGTTGTGGAGTCATATTTAACCCCGTAATTCAGCTTTACCGTATCCACACTGGTGTGCAATGTCTGGAGTGCTGTTGTGGAGTCATATTTAACCCCGTAATTCAGCTTTACCGTATCCACACTGGTGTGCAATATCTGGAGTGCTGTTGTGGAGTCATATTTAACCCCGTAATTCAGCTTTACCGTATCCACACTGGTGTGCAATGTCTGGAGTGCTGTTGTGGAGTCATATTTAACCCCGTAATTCAGCTTTACCGTATCCACACTGGTGTGCAATATCTGGAGTGTTGTTGTGGAGTCATATTTAACCCCGTAATTCAGCTTTACCGTATCCACACTGGTGTGCAATGTCTGGAGTGCTGTTGTGGAGTCATATTTAACCCCGTAATTTAGCTTTACCGTATCCACACTGGTGTGCAATGTCTGGAGTGCTGTTGTGGAGTCATATTTAACCCCGTAATTCAGCTTTACCGTATCCACACTGGTGTGGAATGTCTGGAGTGCTGTTGTGGAGTCATATTTAACCCCGTAATTCAGCTTTACCATATCCACACTGGTGTGCAATATCTGGAGTGCTGTTGTGGAGTCATATTTAACCCCGTAATTCAGCTTTACCGTATCCACACTGGTGTGCAATGTCTGGAGTGCTGTTGTGGAGTCATATTTAACCCCGTAATTCAGCTTTACCGTATGAACACTGGTGTGCAATGTCTGGAGTGCTGTTGTGGAGTCATATTTAACCCCGTAATTCAGCTTTACCGTATCCACACTGGTGTGGAATGTCTGGAGTGCTGTTGTGGAGTCATATTTAACCCCGTAATTCAGCTTTACCGTATCCACACTGGTGTGCAATGTCTGGAGTGCTGTTGTGGAGTCATATTTAACCCCGTAATTCAGCTTTACCGTATCCACACTGGTGTGGAATGTCTGGAGTGCTGTTGTGGAGTCATATTTAACCCCGTAATTCAGCTTTACCGTATCCACACTGGTGTGGAATGTCTGGAGTGCTGTTGTGGAGTCATATTTAACCCCGTAATTCAGCTTTACCGTATCCACACTGGTGTGCAATGTCTGGAGTGCTGTTGTGGAGTCATATTTAACCCCGTAATTCAGCTTTACCGTATCCACACTGGTGTGCAATGTCTGGAGTGCTGTTGTGGAGTCATATTTAACCCCGTAATTCAGCTTTACCGTATCCACACTGGTGTGCAATGTCTGGAGTGCTGTTGTGTCATATTTAACCCCGTAATTCAGCTTTACCGTATCCACACTGGTGTGCAATGTCTGGAGTGCTGTTGTGGAGTCATATTTAACCCCGTAATTCAGCTTTACCGTATCCACACTGGTGTGCAATGTCTGGAGTGCTGTTGTGGAGTCATATTTAACCCCGTAATTCAGCTTTACCGTATCCACACTGGTGTGCAATGTCTGGAGTGCTGTTGTGGAGTCATATTTAACCCCGTAATTCAGCTTTACCGTATCCACACTGGTGTGCAATATCTGGAGTGCTGTTGTGGAGTCATATTTAACCCCGTAATTCAGCTTTACCGTATCCACACTGGTGTGCAATGTCTGGAGTGCTGTTGTGGAGTCATATTTAACCCCGTAATTCAGCTTTACCGTATCCACACTGGTGTGCAATGTCTGGAGTGCTGTTGTGGAGTCATATTTAACCCCGTAATTCAGCTTTACCGTATCCACACTGGTGTGCAATATCTGGAGTGCTGTTGTGGAGTCATATTTAACCCCGTAATTCAGCTTTACCGTATCCACACTGGTGTGCAATGTCTGGAGTGCTGTTGTGGAGTCATATTTAACCCCGTAATTCAGCTTTACCGTATCCACACTGGTGTGCAATGTCTGGAGTGCTGTTGTGGAGTCATATTTAACCCCGTAATTCAGCTTTACCGTATCCACACTGGTGTGCAATGTCTGGAGTGCTGTTGTGGAGTCATATTTAACCCCGTAATTCAGCTTTACCGTATCCACACTGGTGTGCAATGTCTGGAGTGCTGTTGTGGAGTCATATTTAACCCCGTAATTCAGCTTTACCGTATCCACACTGGTGTGCAATGTCTGGAGTGCTGTTGTGGAGTCATATTTAACCCCGTAATTCAGCTTTACCGTATCCACACTGGTGTGCAATGTCTGGAGTGCTGTTGTGGAGTCATATTTAACCCCGTAATTCAGCTTTACCGTATCCACACTGGTGTGCAATGTCTGGAGTGCTGTTGTGGAGTCATATTTAACCCCGTAATTCAGCTTTACCGTATCCACACTGGTGTGCAATGTCTGGAGTGCTGTTGTGGAGTCATATTTAACCCCGTAATTCAGCTTTACCGTATCCACACTGGTGTGCAATGTCTGGAGTGCTGTTGTGGAGTCATATTTAACCCCGTAATTCAGCTTTACCGTATCCACACTGGTGTGCAATGTCTGGAGTGCTGTTGTGGAGTCATATTTAACCCCGTAATTCAGCTTTACCGTATCCACACTGGTGTGCAATGTCTGGAGTGCTGTTGTGGAGTCATATTTAACCCCGTAATTCAGCTTTACCGTATCCACACTGGTGTGCAATGTCTGGAGTGCTGTTGTGGAGTCATATTTAACCCCGTAATTCAGCTTTACCGTATCCACACTGGTGTGCAATGTCTGGAGTGCTGTTGTGGAGTCATATTTAACCCCGTAATTCAGCTTTACCGTATCCACACTGGTGTGCAATGTCTGGAGTGCTGTTGTGGAGTCATATTTAACCCCGTAATTCAGCTTTACCGTATCCACACTGGTGTGCAATGTCTGGAGTGCTGTTGTGGAGTCATATTTAACCCCGTAATTCAGCTTTACCGTATCCACACTGGTGTGCAATGTCTGGAGTGCTGTTGTGGAGTCATATTTAACCCCGTAATTCAGCTTTACCGTATCCACACTGGTGTGCAATGTCTGGAGTGCTGTTGTGGAGTCATATTTAACCCCGTAATTCAGCTTTACCGTATCCACACTGGTGTGCAATATCTGGAGTGCTGTTGTGGAGTCATATTTAACCCCGTAATTCAGCTTTACCGTATCCACACTGGTGTGCAATGTCTGGAGTGCTGTTGTGGAGTCATATTTAACCCCGTAATTCAGCTTTACCGTATCCACACTGGTGTGCAATGTCTGGAGTGCTGTTGTGGAGTCATATTTAACCCCGTAATTCAGCTTTACCGTATCCACACTGGTGTGCAATGTCTGGAGTGCTGTTGTGGAGTCATATTTAACCCCGTAATTCAGCTTTACCGTATCCACACTGGTGTGCAATGTCTGGAGTGCTGTTGTGGAGTCATATTTAACCCCGTAATTCAGCTTTACCGTATCCACACTGGTGTGCAATGTCTGGAGTGCTGTTGTGGAGTCATATTTAACCCCGTAATTCAGCTTTACCGTATCCACACTGGTGTGCAATGTCTGGAGTGCTGTTGTGGAGTCATATTTAACCCCGTAATTCAGCTTTACCGTATCCACACTGGTGTGCAATGTCTGGAGTGCTGTTGTGGAGTCATATTTAACCCCGTAATTCAGCTTTACCGTATCCACACTGGTGTGCAATGTCTGGAGTGCTGTTGTGGAGTCATATTTAACCCCGTAATTCAGCTTTACCGTATCCACACTGGTGTGCAATGTCTGGAGTGCTGTTGTGGAGTCATATTTAACCCCGTAATTCAGCTTTACCGTATCCACACTGGTGTGCAATGTCTGGAGTGCTGTTGTGGAGTCATATTTAACCCCGTAATTCAGCTTTACCGTATCCACACTGGTGTGCAATGTCTGGAGTGCTGTTGTGGAGTCATATTTAACCCCGTAATTCAGCTTTACCGTATCCACACTGGTGTGCAATGTCTGGAGTGCTGTTGTGGAGTCATATTTAACCCCGTAATTCAGCTTTACCGTATCCACACTGGTGTGCAATGTCTGGAGTGCTGTTGTGGAGTCATATTTAACCCCGTAATTCAGCTTTACCGTATCCACACTGGTGTGCAATGTCTGGAGTGCTGTTGTGGAGTCATATTTAACCCCGTAATTCAGCTTTACCGTATCCACACTGGTGTGCAATGTCTGGAGTGCTGTTGTGGAGTCATATTTAACCCCGTAATTCAGCTTTACCGTATCCACACTGGTGTGCAATGTCTGGAGTGCTGTTGTGGAGTCATATTTAACCCCGTAATTCAGCTTTACCGTATCCACACTGGTGTGCAATGTCTGGAGTGCTGTTGTGGAGTCATATTTAACCCCGTAATTCAGCTTTACCGTATCCACACTGGTGTGCAATGTCTGGAGTGCTGTTGTGGAGTCATATTTAACCCCGTAATTCAGCTTTACCGTATCCACACTGGTGTGCAATGTCTGGAGTGCTGTTGTGGAGTCATATTTAACCCCGTAATTCAGCTTTACCGTATCCACACTGGTGTGCAATGTCTGGAGTGCTGTTGTGGAGTCATATTTAACCCCGTAATTCAGCTTTACCGTATCCACACTGGTGTGCAATGTCTGGAGTGCTGTTGTGGAGTCATATTTAACCCCGTAATTCAGCTTTACCGTATCCACACTGGTGTGCAATGTCTGGAGTGCTGTTGTGGAGTCATATTTAACCCCGTAATTCAGCTTTACCGTATCCACACTGGTGTGCAATGTCTGGAGTGCTGTTGTGGAGTCATATTTAACCCCGTAATTCAGCTTTACCGTATCCACACTGGTGTGCAATGTCTGGAGTGCTGTTGTGGAGTCATATTTAACCCCGTAATTCAGCTTTACCGTATCCACACTGGTGTGCAATGTCTGGAGTGCTGTTGTGGAGTCATATTTAACCCCGTAATTCAGCTTTACCGTATCCACACTGGTGTGCAATGTCTGGAGTGCTGTTGTGGAGTCATATTTAACCCCGTAATTCAGCTTTACCGTATCCACACTGGTGTGCAATGTCTGGAGTGCTGTTGTGGAGTCATATTTAACCCCGTAATTCAGCTTTACCGTATCCACACTGGTGTGCAATGTCTGGAGTGCTGTTGTGGAGTCATATTTAACCCCGTAATTCAGCTTTACCGTATCCACACTGGTGTGCAATGTCTGGAGTGCTGTTGTGGAGTCATATTTAACCCCGTAATTCAGCTTTACCGTATCCACACTGGTGTGCAATGTCTGGAGTGCTGTTGTGGAGTCATATTTAACCCCGTAATTCAGCTTTACCGTATCCACACTGGTGTGCAATGTCTGGAGTGCTGTTGTGGAGTCATATTTAACCCCGTAATTCAGCTTTACCGTATCCACACTGGTGTGCAATGTCTGGAGTGCTGTTGTGGAGTCATATTTAACCCCGTAATTCAGCTTTACCGTATCCACACTGGTGTGCAATGTCTGGAGTGCTGTTGTGGAGTCATATTTAACCCCGTAATTCAGCTTTACCGTATCCACACTGGTGTGCAATGTCTGGAGTGCTGTTGTGGAGTCATATTTAACCCCGTAATTCAGCTTTACCGTATCCACACTGGTGTGCAATGTCTGGAGTGCTGTTGTGGAGTCATATTTAACCCCGTAATTCAGCTTTACCGTATCCACACTGGTGTGCAATGTCTGGAGTGCTGTTGTGGAGTCATATTTAACCCCGTAATTCAGCTTTACCGTATCCACACTGGTGTGCAATGTCTGGAGTGCTGTTGTGGAGTCATATTTAACCCCGTAATTCAGCTTTACCGTATCCACACTGGTGTGCAATGTCTGGAGTGCTGTTGTGGAGTCATATTTAACCCCGTAATTCAGCTTTACCGTATCCACACTGGTGTGCAATGTCTGGAGTGCTGTTGTGGAGTCATATTTAACCCCGTAATTCAGCTTTACCGTATCCACACTGGTGTGCAATGTCTGGAGTGCTGTTGTGGAGTCATATTTAACCCCGTAATTCAGCTTTACCGTATCCACACTGGTGTGCAATGTCTGGAGTGCTGTTGTGGAGTCATATTTAACCCCGTAATTCAGCTTTACCGTATCCACACTGGTGTGCAATGTCTGGAGTGCTGTTGTGGAGTCATATTTAACCCCGTAATTCAGCTTTACCGTATCCACACTGGTGTGCAATGTCTGGAGTGCTGTTGTGGAGTCATATTTAACCCCGTAATTCAGCTTTACCGTATCCACACTGGTGTGCAATGTCTGGAGTGCTGTTGTGGAGTCATATTTAACCCCGTAATTCAGCTTTACCGTATCCACACTGGTGTGCAATGTCTGGAGTGCTGTTGTGGAGTCATATTTAACCCCGTAATTCAGCTTTACCGTATCCACACTGGTGTGCAATGTCTGGAGTGCTGTTGTGGAGTCATATTTAACCCCGTAATTCAGCTTTACCGTATCCACACTGGTGTGCAATGTCTGGAGTGCTGTTGTGGAGTCATATTTAACCCCGTAATTCAGCTTTACCGTATCCACACTGGTGTGCAATGTCTGGAGTGCTGTTGTGGAGTCATATTTAACCCCGTAATTCAGCTTTACCGTATCCACACTGGTGTGCAATGTCTGGAGTGCTGTTGTGGAGTCATATTTAACCCCGTAATTCAGCTTTACCGTATCCACACTGGTGTGCAATGTCTGGAGTGCTGTTGTGGAGTCATATTTAACCCCGTAATTCAGCTTTACCGTATCCACACTGGTGTGCAATGTCTGGAGTGCTGTTGTGGAGTCATATTTAACCCCGTAATTCAGCTTTACCGTATCCACACTGGTGTGCAATGTCTGGAGTGCTGTTGTGGAGTCATATTTAACCCCGTAATTCAGCTTTACCGTATCCACACTGGTGTGCAATGTCTGGAGTGCTGTTGTGGAGTCATATTTAACCCCGTAATTCAGCTTTACCGTATCCACACTGGTGTGCAATGTCTGGAGTGCTGTTGTGGAGTCATATTTAACCCCGTAATTCAGCTTTACCGTATCCACACTGGTGTGCAATGTCTGGAGTGCTGTTGTGGAGTCATATTTAACCCCGTAATTCAGCTTTACCGTATCCACACTGGTGTGCAATGTCTGGAGTGCTGTTGTGGAGTCATATTTAACCCCGTAATTCAGCTTTACCGTATCCACACTGGTGTGCAATGTCTGGAGTGCTGTTGTGGAGTCATATTTAACCCCGTAATTCAGCTTTACCGTATCCACACTGGTGTGCAATGTCTGGAGTGCTGTTGTGGAGTCATATTTAACCCCGTAATTCAGCTTTACCGTATCCACACTGGTGTGCAATGTCTGGAGTGCTGTTGTGGAGTCATATTTAACCCCGTAATTCAGCTTTACCGTATCCACACTGGTGTGCAATGTCTGGAGTGCTGTTGTGGAGTCATATTTAACCCCGTAATTCAGCTTTACCGTATCCACACTGGTGTGCAATGTCTGGAGTGCTGTTGTGGAGTCATATTTAACCCCGTAATTCAGCTTTACCGTATCCACACTGGTGTGCAATGTCTGGAGTGCTGTTGTGGAGTCATATTTAACCCCGTAATTCAGCTTTACCGTATCCACACTGGTGTGCAATGTCTGGAGTGCTGTTGTGGAGTCATATTTAACCCCGTAATTCAGCTTTACCGTATCCACACTGGTGTGCAATGTCTGGAGTGCTGTTGTGGAGTCATATTTAACCCCGTAATTCAGCTTTACCGTATCCACACTGGTGTGCAATGTCTGGAGTGCTGTTGTGGAGTCATATTTAACCCCGTAATTCAGCTTTACCGTATCCACACTGGTGTGCAATGTCTGGAGTGCTGTTGTGGAGTCATATTTAACCCCGTAATTCAGCTTTACCGTATCCACACTGGTGTGCAATGTCTGGAGTGCTGTTGTGGAGTCATATTTAACCCCGTAATTCAGCTTTACCGTATCCACACTGGTGTGCAATGTCTGGAGTGCTGTTGTGGAGTCATATTTAACCCCGTAATTCAGCTTTACCGTATCCACACTGGTGTGCAATGTCTGGAGTGCTGTTGTGGAGTCATATTTAACCCCGTAATTCAGCTTTACCGTATCCACACTGGTGTGCAATGTCTGGAGTGCTGTTGTGGAGTCATATTTAACCCCGTAATTCAGCTTTACCGTATCCACACTGGTGTGCAATGTCTGGAGTGCTGTTGTGGAGTCATATTTAACCCCGTAATTCAGCTTTACCGTATCCACACTGGTGTGCAATGTCTGGAGTGCTGTTGTGGAGTCATATTTAACCCCGTAATTCAGCTTTACCGTATCCACACTGGTGTGCAATGTCTGGAGTGCTGTTGTGGAGTCATATTTAACCCCGTAATTCAGCTTTACCGTATCCACACTGGTGTGCAATGTCTGGAGTGCTGTTGTGGAGTCATATTTAACCCCGTAATTCAGCTTTACCGTATCCACACTGGTGTGCAATGTCTGGAGTGCTGTTGTGGAGTCATATTTAACCCCGTAATTCAGCTTTACCGTATCCACACTGGTGTGCAATGTCTGGAGTGCTGTTGTGGAGTCATATTTAACCCCGTAATTCAGCTTTACCGTATCCACACTGGTGTGCAATGTCTGGAGTGCTGTTGTGGAGTCATATTTAACCCCGTAATTCAGCTTTACCGTATCCACACTGGTGTGCAATGTCTGGAGTGCTGTTGTGGAGTCATATTTAACCCCGTAATTCAGCTTTACCGTATCCACACTGGTGTGCAATGTCTGGGAGTGCTGTTGTGGAGTCATATTTAACCCCGTAATTCAGCTTTACCGTATCCACACTGGTGTGCAATGTCTGGAGTGCTGTTGTGGAGTCATATTTAACCCCGTAATTCAGCTTTACCGTATCCACACTGGTGTGCAATGTCTGGAGTGCTGTTGTGGAGTCATATTTAACCCCGTAATTCAGCTTTACCGTATCCACACTGGTGTGCAATGTCTGGAGTGCTGTTGTGGAGTCATATTTAACCCCGTAATTCAGCTTTACCGTATCCACACTGGTGTGCAATGTCTGGAGTGCTGTTGTGGAGTCATATTTAACCCCGTAATTCAGCTTTACCGTATCCACACTGGTGTGCAATGTCTGGAGTGCTGTTGTGGAGTCATATTTAACCCCGTAATTCAGCTTTACCGTATCCACACTGGTGTGCAATGTCTGGAGTGCTGTTGTGGAGTCATATTTAACCCCGTAATTCAGCTTTACCGTATCCACACTGGTGTGCAATGTCTGGAGTGCTGTTGTGGAGTCATATTTAACCCCGTAATTCAGCTTTACCGTATCCACACTGGTGTGCAATGTCTGGAGTGCTGTTGTGGAGTCATATTTAACCCCGTAATTCAGCTTTACCGTATCCACACTGGTGTGCAATGTCTGGAGTGCTGTTGTGGAGTCATATTTAACCCCGTAATTCAGCTTTACCGTATCCACACTGGTGTGCAATGTCTGGAGTGCTGTTGTGGAGTCATATTTAACCCCGTAATTCAGCTTTACCGTATCCACACTGGTGTGCAATGTCTGGAGTGCTGTTGTGGAGTCATATTTAACCCCGTAATTCAGCTTTACCGTATCCACACTGGTGTGCAATGTCTGGAGTGCTGTTGTGGAGTCATATTTAACCCCGTAATTCAGCTTTACCGTATCCACACTGGTGTGCAATGTCTGGAGTGCTGTTGTGGAGTCATATTTAACCCCGTAATTCAGCTTTACCGTATCCACACTGGTGTGCAATGTCTGGAGTGCTGTTGTGGAGTCATATTTAACCCCGTAATTCAGCTTTACCGTATCCACACTGGTGTGCAATGTCTGGAGTGCTGTTGTGGAGTCATATTTAACCCCGTAATTCAGCTTTACCGTATCCACACTGGTGTGCAATGTCTGGAGTGCTGTTGTGGAGTCATATTTAACCCCGTAATTCAGCTTTACCGTATCCACACTGGTGTGCAATGTCTGGAGTGCTGTTGTGGAGTCATATTTAACCCCGTAATTCAGCTTTACCGTATCCACACTGGTGTGCAATGTCTGGAGTGCTGTTGTGGAGTCATATTTAACCCCGTAATTCAGCTTTACCGTATCCACACTGGTGTGCAATGTCTGGAGTGCTGTTGTGGAGTCATATTTAACCCCGTAATTCAGCTTTACCGTATCCACACTGGTGTGCAATGTCTGGAGTGCTGTTGTGGAGTCATATTTAACCCCGTAATTCAGCTTTACCGTATCCACACTGGTGTGCAATGTCTGGAGTGCTGTTGTGGAGTCATATTTAACCCCGTAATTCAGCTTTACCGTATCCACACTGGTGTGCAATGTCTGGAGTGCTGTTGTGGAGTCATATTTAACCCCGTAATTCAGCTTTACCGTATCCACACTGGTGTGCAATGTCTGGAGTGCTGTTGTGGAGTCATATTTAACCCCGTAATTCAGCTTTACCGTATCCACACTGGTGTGCAATGTCTGGAGTGCTGTTGTGGAGTCATATTTAACCCCGTAATTCAGCTTTACCGTATCCACACTGGTGTGCAATGTCTGGAGTGCTGTTGTGGAGTCATATTTAACCCCGTAATTCAGCTTTACCGTATCCACACTGGTGTGCAATGTCTGGAGTGCTGTTGTGGAGTCATATTTAACCCCGTAATTCAGCTTTACCGTATCCACACTGGTGTGCAATGTCTGGAGTGCTGTTGTGGAGTCATATTTAACCCCGTAATTCAGCTTTACCGTATCCACACTGGTGTGCAATGTCTGGAGTGCTGTTGTGGAGTCATATTTAACCCCGTAATTCAGCTTTACCGTATCCACACTGGTGTGCAATGTCTGGAGTGCTGTTGTGGAGTCATATTTAACCCCGTAATTCAGCTTTACCGTATCCACACTGGTGTGCAATGTCTGGAGTGCTGTTGTGGAGTCATATTTAACCCCGTAATTCAGCTTTACCGTATCCACACTGGTGTGCAATGTCTGGAGTGCTGTTGTGGAGTCATATTTAACCCCGTAATTCAGCTTTACCGTATCCACACTGGTGTGCAATGTCTGGAGTGCTGTTGTGGAGTCATATTTAACCCCGTAATTCAGCTTTACCGTATCCACACTGGTGTGCAATGTCTGGAGTGCTGTTGTGGAGTCATATTTAACCCCGTAATTCAGCTTTACCGTATCCACACTGGTGTGCAATGTCTGGAGTGCTGTTGTGGAGTCATATTTAACCCCGTAATTCAGCTTTACCGTATCCACACTGGTGTGCAATGTCTGGAGTGCTGTTGTGGAGTCATATTTAACCCCGTAATTCAGCTTTACCGTATCCACACTGGTGTGCAATGTCTGGAGTGCTGTTGTGGAGTCATATTTAACCCCGTAATTCAGCTTTACCGTATCCACACTGGTGTGCAATGTCTGGAGTGCTGTTGTGGAGTCATATTTAACCCCGTAATTCAGCTTTACCGTATCCACACTGGTGTGCAATGTCTGGAGTGCTGTTGTGGAGTCATATTTAACCCCGTAATTCAGCTTTACCGTATCCACACTGGTGTGCAATGTCTGGAGTGCTGTTGTGGAGTCATATTTAACCCCGTAATTCAGCTTTACCGTATCCACACTGGTGTGCAATGTCTGGAGTGCTGTTGTGGAGTCATATTTAACCCCGTAATTCAGCTTTACCGTATCCACACTGGTGTGCAATGTCTGGAGTGCTGTTGTGGAGTCATATTTAACCCCGTAATTCAGCTTTACCGTATCCACACTGGTGTGCAATGTCTGGAGTGCTGTTGTGGAGTCATATTTAACCCCGTAATTCAGCTTTACCGTATCCACACTGGTGTGCAATGTCTGGAGTGCTGTTGTGGAGTCATATTTAACCCCGTAATTCAGCTTTACCGTATCCACACTGGTGTGCAATGTCTGGAGTGCTGTTGTGGAGTCATATTTAACCCCGTAATTCAGCTTTACCGTATCCACACTGGTGTGCAATGTCTGGAGTGCTGTTGTGGAGTCATATTTAACCCCGTAATTCAGCTTTACCGTATCCACACTGGTGTGCAATGTCTGGAGTGCTGTTGTGGAGTCATATTTAACCCCGTAATTCAGCTTTACCGTATCCACACTGGTGTGCAATGTCTGGAGTGCTGTTGTGGAGTCATATTTAACCCCGTAATTCAGCTTTACCGTATCCACACTGGTGTGCAATGTCTGGAGTGCTGTTGTGGAGTCATATTTAACCCCGTAATTCAGCTTTACCGTATCCACACTGGTGTGCAATGTCTGGAGTGCTGTTGTGGAGTCATATTTAACCCCGTAATTCAGCTTTACCGTATCCACACTGGTGTGCAATGTCTGGAGTGCTGTTGTGGAGTCATATTTAACCCCGTAATTCAGCTTTACCGTATCCACACTGGTGTGCAATGTCTGGAGTGCTGTTGTGGAGTCATATTTAACCCCGTAATTCAGCTTTACCGTATCCACACTGGTGTGCAATGTCTGGAGTGCTGTTGTGGAGTCATATTTAACCCCGTAATTCAGCTTTACCGTATCCACACTGGTGTGCAATGTCTGGAGTGCTGTTGTGGAGTCATATTTAACCCCGTAATTCAGCTTTACCGTATCCACACTGGTGTGCAATGTCTGGAGTGCTGTTGTGGAGTCATATTTAACCCCGTAATTCAGCTTTACCGTATCCACACTGGTGTGCAATGTCTGGAGTGCTGTGTGGAGTCATATTTAACCCGTAATTCAGCTTTACCGTATCCACACTGGTGTGCAATGTCTGGAGTGCTGTTGTGGAGTCATATTTAACCCCGTAATTCAGCTTTACCGTATCCACACTGGTGTGCAATGTCTGGAGTGCTGTTGTGGAGTCATATTTAACCCCGTAATTCAGCTTTACCGTATCCACACTGGTGTGCAATGTCTGGAGTGCTGTTGTGGAGTCATATTTAACCCCGTAATTCAGCTTTACCGTATCCACACTGGTGTGCAATGTCTGGAGTGCTGTTGTGGAGTCATATTTAACCCCGTAATTCAGCTTTACCGTATCCACACTGGTGTGCAATGTCTGGAGTGCTGTTGTGGAGTCATATTTAACCCCGTAATTCAGCTTTACCGTATCCACACTGGTGTGCAATGTCTGGAGTGCTGTTGTGGAGTCATATTTAACCCCGTAATTCAGCTTTACCGTATCCACACTGGTGTGCAATGTCTGGAGTGCTGTTGTGGAGTCATATTTAACCCCGTAATTCAGCTTTACCGTATCCACACTGGTGTGCAATGTCTGGAGTGCTGTTGTGGAGTCATATTTAACCCCGTAATTCAGCTTTACCGTATCCACACTGGTGTGCAATGTCTGGAGTGCTGTTGTGGAGTCATATTTAACCCCGTAATTCAGCTTTACCGTATCCACACTGGTGTGCAATGTCTGGAGTGCTGTTGTGGAGTCATATTTAACCCCGTAATTCAGCTTTACCGTATCCACACTGGTGTGCAATGTCTGGAGTGCTGTTGTGGAGTCATATTTAACCCCGTAATTCAGCTTTACCGTATCCACACTGGTGTGCAATGTCTGGAGTGCTGTTGTGGAGTCATATTTAACCCCGTAATTCAGCTTTACCGTATCCACACTGGTGTGCAATGTCTGGAGTGCTGTTGTGGAGTCATATTTAACCCCGTAATTCAGCTTTACCGTATCCACACTGGTGTGCAATGTCTGGAGTGCTGTTGTGGAGTCATATTTAACCCCGTAATTCAGCTTTACCGTATCCACACTGGTGTGCAATGTCTGGAGTGCTGTTGTGGAGTCATATTTAACCCCGTAATTCAGCTTTACCGTATCCACACTGGTGTGCAATGTCTGGAGTGCTGTTGTGGAGTCATATTTGACCCCGTAATTCAGCTTTACCGTATCCACACTGGTGTGCAATGTCTGGAGTGCTGTTGTGGAGTCATATTTGACCCCGTAATTCAGCTTTACCGTATCCACACTGGTGTGCAATGTCTGGAGTGCTGTTGTGGAGTCATATTTGACCCCGTAATTCAGCTTTACCGTATCCACACTGGTGTGCAATGTCTGGAGTGCTGTTGTGGAGTCATATTTGACCCCGTAATTCAGCTTTACCGTATCCACACTGGTGTGCAATGTCTGGAGTGCTGTTGTGGAGTCATATTTAACCCCGTAATTCAGCTTTACCGTATCCACACTGGTGTGCAATGTCTGGAGTGCTGTTGTGGAGTCATATTTAACCCCGTAATTCAGCTTTACCGTATCCACACTGGTGTGCAATGTCTGGAGTGCTGTTGTGGAGTCATATTTAACCCCGTAATTCAGCTTTACCGTATCCACACTGGTGTGCAATGTCTGGAGTGCTGTTGTGGAGTCATATTTAACCCCGTAATTCAGCTTTACCGTATCCACACTGGTGTGCAATGTCTGGAGTGCTGTTGTGTCATATTTAACCCCGTAATTCAGCTTTACCGTATCCACACTGGTGTGCAATGTCTGGAGTGCTGTTGTGGAGTCATATTTAACCCCGTAATTCAGCTTTACCGTATCCACACTGGTGTGCAATGTCTGGAGTGCTGTTGTGGAGTCATATTTGACCCCGTAATTCAGCTTTACCGTATCCACACTGGTGTGCAATGTCTGGAGTGCTGTTGTGGAGTCATATTTAACCCCGTAACTGCCGAGAACTGACGTCATTTATCTGCCGGCCGCAAGAGGCTCTAGTAACGGAGGAACTGCGGGAGCCCATGAGGATCTATGCTTCTTGCTGTGCGGCGTCGATGCTCTTCAGTAGGACGGCTGGCGGTCTTCAGCTTTGAATGAGTGAACGTGGCCCCGCCTGCCTCCAGCGGCAGTGAAACGGTTCTTGTTTGTCCGTTACAGGTCACGGTACATATTCAAACGAGGTAGGTCAGGCAGTGCAAGGACCGGTGTTTTTTGTTTTTATTTTTAAATCTGCTGCCTTCTTTGGCATTTTATATGGAGGTAGTATGCTGGAATTTGCTGGAAATCTCTTGATAGATGAGAAGAGACACGTCTGGTGCTTTGATTCATACTCGGGACCAGCCTTGGCTTAACCAGCGGCCGCCTCTTTTTGGCCTAGTTTGCTGAGTCAGCCAAGCGGATGGCGTTTTGAGGTGTGTACCAGTTTTGGCTGCGTTCGGTGTAGGGTTGGTACAAAATCATGTTCATAGCCTAGGAAATGAGACGGCTGATGTCCTTATCATTTTTTTTTTTTTTTTTTTTTTTTTTTGGGGGGGGGAGGACATGTTTTGGGATGGCAAATGTGCAGCAAGTAGGCGGTAGTGTTGTTTAGGGGATTGAAAACTTAGGGGATGACTGGGACAGACTAAGGCTAAGGCATTTTAACAGACGAGACTGCAGAGCAGGCTGATTGTGGTCTTGGACCTTTGTGTGGCAGCTGTCCAACAACAATACGATACTGGGCAGCGATGACTGGGACGGAAAGTGCGTTTTCCAAGCAACCGCGCGGATCCCCACGCCTCCAACCGGGCCGCCCCCGTCACCAACGCCCGCGCACTGTCAACATCTGAGCATCGCGTTGCCTGGTATCCGGGAGTGACGGCCGGCTGCGCGCGCCCACGAGCCGTCAGCGAGTAACCACCGGTACTGTCTGCAGGTGTGAGGGGGGTCCTGTTTTACAGCAGTGCGTGATTGCACTCTGTACAGTAGTGCGTGATGTCTGCATGGTAGTGTGTGATTTGACTGCTGACAGTGCCGGTGGCTGCGGTGGACTAGGGGCTCGACATGCACACAGTATCCTCTGGGAACTCACTCGTGAGAGCCAAAGTGAGTCTATGTCCGTCTGTCCGTCGTCTATCTGTCGTCCGTGGTAAACTTTCACCCATTTCGTCCCAACGACCTACGACAGAAGGTTGATTGACCATGCTAATTCAGGGTAGTGCCACATAAGCTCGGCGCCTCTCGGCGCCAAGCTAATCTGGCACTACCCTTGAAATAGCATCAGTGGTCATTCCATCTCATATAGCCGTTCAGTGACACCTCAACAGTTTTTTTTTAATGCATCCGTGGGGCTAAATGGGTTAATGCTGACATTTCCTGGGAGGAGTCATTCCAGCCAGTCTTCACTGACTTGGCCCAAGGAAACTTTGTGGCAAGACCGTTCTGAATGTACCAATTTCAGCGAACTCTCTCAAAGGTCAAGGTCTCATGGGGGTCCAGAAATAGGTAAGAACTAGCCATATTTGAAGAAAAAAATTCGCCAATAGTATTTTCAGCCCCCACCCGGGTCTGCCCAGGGGGACTTGGGGGGTGGGGTTAACTACTTTTTAGTTCCCAGGGTCACCCAGGTCAGCCCCACAGGGTGGGTTTTCCTCTCTATTCTGGGGCATGTGTTTCAGTCTACCCTTGGTCCATTCACCTGTATTTTCCTATTTTAAACTCTCCCTACTGTCTGCGCTGCCGGTAGTACTTGATATTGGATGTGTGTTGCTAAATGGTCTTAGCTTTATTTAGGCCCCATGTGTTAGGTTTATTTAACGTATTGGACCGGCTGGCGACATACATTCAATATTCTGGGGTTTTTTTGTTGTTTTTTTTTCACAAGCAGTGCAGGCACGTCCTGAGAAAGTCTTGTTGCTGTCGGGACGTTAAGCAATGTACAATCAATCAATAGTATTTTCAGCTTGGAACCCGACTGAGTACAGGGATACCCGATCAATCAATAGTATTTTCAGCTTGGAACCCGACTGAGTACAGGGATACCCGATTAGGAGACCCTTTATTATTACAATAATTTAGATGACCCCCTTGGACATTTCAAGGGTCACAAGAAATTGGAAAATGTATATTTTAAAATGCCATCTTTGTACAAAAGAAATTAGTTTTTATTAACTTTTTGTGCGTGCAAACTTTGCAATCATGTTTGGCACAAAGATAGCTAACGATAAGACCTTTCTATACATGCTAATTTATTTTAGTTCACCCCCAAAGGTCAAGGGGGTTGAAAAAAAATGCAAAGATTTGACTGGCACTAGAGTCAGAGGAACTGGGGGGGGGGGGGGGCGCGGGGGGGTCAGTAGGCCACACGCGTGTGTGAGGGAGGGATTACAGCTTGCTGCGTTGTTTCCGCACAAGTCTAGCCTGACGATATCAGAGTTTCAGAAGGAAATTTCACTCTTATATGAACTTGACCATGCCCCAAGACAAGTTGTAATCCTTTGGCTGCCGGTAGTCCTTCTTGTTGAGGTCAGCGATTCCTAAACGATTCACCTCGACAAAAAGCACTACTGACAGCTAAAGGGTCAAAAATCATAAAAGTTTTTTTTAAAAAGAAATCTGAAGATATTCGCTGTGTACAAACAAGAAGACCTAAAAATAAGCCGCAAATGTCTTTTCTAAACAAAATGTTTTGGATATACCAGCTCATAGTATGTTACTCATCAGCTCATATACTGACAAGTTTTGCCACTTTGACTTCACACAATCTTAACATGTTCGGCTTATCATTCGGAATGCGCCAGTGTGTGAAATAAGTTTGACTGGCTGAAATAGTTCAAGGGTGGTGCCCGAATAGCTTGGCGCCTCTAGGCGCCAAGCTATTCTGGCACCACCCTTGAACTATATCCATTGGTCTATATCCTTATCTGTAAGTACTGTAATTTAGCTTGCATATGGCAGTGTATAATTTGAAGCTTTTAGCCTCAGTATGATGGTGATTAAAGGCTGATCCGAATGTGGTAAACTAATATCATAGTGCTGTTTCCCGACTTTTTGTCCACCACATTTGACAAAATCATGTACATTGCTTTAGGTTCAAGGATACACGGTGGCGCGAAACGAGCATACCATCAAACCGTTCCATTGCGGATTACATTGATAATAATATATACAATTTACAAAACAGAGTTCAAATTTCGTCGTCTTTTATTGTGTTATTTGCCTTCCAAGCTTTTCCCAAACACTTGCAACCCCACCCGGGTCTGCCCTGGGGGACTTGGGTGGAGTCAACTACTTTTTAGTTCCCAGGGTCACCCTGGCGGGTCAGCCCCACAGGGTGGGTTTTTTCCCCTCTATTCTGGGGCATGTGTTTCTGTCTGCCCTTGGTCCATTCACTTGTATTTGCCTTTTAAAAACTCTCCCTACTGTCTGCACTGCCTGTAGCTCTTGATATTGGATGTGTGTTGCTAAATGGTCTTAGCTTTATTTAGGCCCCATGTCGTGGGTTTATTTAACGTATTGGACCGGCTGGCGACATACATTCAATGCTATGTTTAGGTTGTTTTTTTTTAACAAGCAGTGCAGGCACGTCCTGAGAAAGTCTCGTTGCTGTCGGTACGTTAAGCAATGTCATCATCATCATCATCATCAGTCCCTTGCCCGAACTGGGCGTTGGGGGGACTGAAAGGCAGCAGCAACAGACAGTGCTCTCCACTGAGTTCTATTTTGGGCAGTGGCAAGCAAGTCTGGCATCTCGAGTTCGGTCCATTCTTTTATGTTTGCGACCCAACTCTTTCTCTGACGACCTCGCCGACGACTTCCTTCGAGAGTGCCTTGGAGGATAGTCTTGGACAAGGTGTTGTGTCGGGTCACGTGGCCAAACCAAGCAAGCTTGCGCCGTTTCACGGTTGCCAGAAGGGGTTCATGTGGGCCCACCAGGGAAGTGACGATGCTCCGTACATATTCGTTGGTCTTGTGCTCGCGGTACGAGATGCGGAGCAACTTCCTCAGGCACTTGTTCTCAAAGGCCTGGATTTTCTTTTCTGAGTCTGCAAGCAGTGTCCAAGTCTCACAGCCGTAGAGTAGAATAGACACTACGAGGGACTTGTAAAGCCTGTACTTGATGGTGAAGCTGATGGAGTTACTTCGCCATATCCTGTCCAGCCTGGCCATTGCGGATGTTGCTGTACCTATCCTGATACGGATCTCTGCTATGCAACTACCGTCTTTGGACAGGGTGGCTCCCAAGTACTTGAAGCTATTGACCTCTTCTAGCTTCTGGCCGTTCATGTGAATGTTGCTGCTGCTGTCGCTTGTGGTGTTGATCATCACTTTGCTTTTATCCGTACTGATCTCCATGCCATAAGACCCTGCGCTACTTGAAAGTTTGTCTGTCAGGTTTTGGAGCTCACTATTGCTGCCTGCCATGAGGTCAATGTCGTCTGCGAATCGAAGATTGCACAGGGATCTGCCACCAATAGAGATTGAAGTATGGTGGTCGTGGAGGGTTTCCTGCATGATCTTCTCCAGGAATATGTTGAAAAGGACAGGAGAGAGCAGGCATCCTTGACGGACACCGATCGTCGTCCTGAAGAACTCGCCTGACTGATTGTTAAGTAGAACCGCGCTGCAGGCGTTCTTGTAAAGCGCTTCTATCATTTGGATCAGTCCCTCCTCTATGTTGAACGATCTCATGACTTGCCAGAGTCCGTCGTGCCAGACGCGATCAAATGCTTTCCTGAAATCAATGAAGTTGTGGTAGAGTTCGCGCTGATGCTGCAGATGTTTCTCGATCAGGACGCGGCAGTTGAAAATCTGCTCTACAGTGCTTCTTCCAACTCTGAAGCCAGCCTGTTCTTCTGCCAGCAGTTCCTCGGCGAAAGTTTTGAGGCGGTTGAGAATGATTCTAAGCATTACTTTGCTAGGGTGACTTATCAGACTGATAGTTCTGTAGTTCTGGCACTGTTTCAGGTTTCCTTTCTTGGGGAGCGGGATCACTAGAGACTGTGTCCATTCTACTGGCCATTTCTTTTGCTCCCAGATCTTTTGACAGAGTGTAGTGAGGACCTTCGTTGTTACTTCTCCTCCATGTTTCAACAGTTCAGCAGGTACGTTGTCTACACCTGGAGACTTTCCTCCCTTCAGGCCGCGTACGGCTGCTTCCACCTCTTCAGCTAACACTGGCAGGTCTTCAGCCTTCCTGGCCCCAGCCTGGTTGTTTTGGAGGATGCTGGTGTCTGGCAATGTACAATCAATCAAACCAAACACTTGCTGGTATTAGACTGGTGAATGGTGCATCTCTGTCGGTAACAATAGCGCTAGAGATTAGCCAATCGCCCAACACTCCTCTCTTGACCATCAGCTCCCAAAGACTTGCTGGACCCGCCCAGTAAGGTCATACGACAAACAAGTCGCGATGCAAGTGCTGCTTAACTCATTCAGCCCTGACGCCCTACAGCAGGAGATGGGTCGACCATGATCATTCAAGGGTAGTGCCAGATTAGCTTGGCGCCTGTCGGCGCCAAGCTAATCTGGCACTGCCCTTGAATGATCATGGTCGATCCATCTCCTGCAACTGGTGCATAGTCATTAGATAGCGCCTCCAAAATTTGGGAACTACGGCCGTCGGGCTGACATGAGGTAATGCATGTACAAAACACTGAATGCAAGACGGAGTATAATGATCATTGCAGCATTTTATTTATGACTTCTTTTTTTTTAAGTTTTTTTTTTTTTTTTTTTAATACTAAGATATGAACGCAGATGATATGCAAGAAAGAAATTTCACCTAATCCATTAAAAAAAAATCATTATGGAGGAAAAAACAAAACAACAAGCAAACCAAAGAATTTTTGTCACGAAACACAAAAATAGCAATTTATGCAAGTTAAAATGAAAAGGTACAAACAGAAACTGAAATGACAATGGCGGTAGGTGTGATTTTCAGTGAGTTCCTTCTCTCAGTCGGGTCCTACCACAAGAACACGTGACAAGCGAAGTGCGCTTTGGAGATTTGCATTGAAAGCTAATTTTACCTGCAGATGATAGGTGTGGAACATATCTCAGTTGCAAGTTAACCCTTTGGGTATCGGTAGCGTTTTGTGTCGCGATGATTCTGGCGGGATTCTCCGCGACAAAAACCGCTACCCACAGCCAAATGGTTCAACATCATTCGTCAGAAGCAGGTATATAACATTAACGTGTTATCCTGAATGCATTTTTACTAATGTTTACACACACACCCGCCCACCCCCCCCACCCCCCCCCCCCCCCCCCCACGCGTGCATTTGGCCGCCACCGGTACTATGAACATGAGTACTAGCGAGTGCGTGTACAAGGAGGTTAACCCTTCAGCTGTTGGTAGCGGTTCTTGTCGCGATGATTCCTGCAGGAATCATCGCGACAAGAACCGCTACCAACAGCCAAAAGCTTAACAGAAGAAAAAAATGTTGGGTCAGCATGACTTATTGTGCCGCGATACACTGCTGTGTTTGTTTGGGAAGGGGGTGGGCTCCGCAGTGGCATTTTTATTCAGAAAATGTAATATCTGAATATTTTGTACAGAGTTGCTCTTTGTTTAGGTGTGACATAGTGTATAATACTCGTACAATATTTACTAATGTCATACACGGAAATGAAATATTGTTGCTGTCAAACGTGCCGGAATTGTTGGGTCCAAGAAATAACAAACCAAAAACTGTAATTATTCGTTGTGTTTATGTCCGTCAGACCGAGAAGGTGACCATCTTTACAACACACATTCTTCCTGACTGACAAAAACTGACACGAGTTTGTAGAACGCATTTTTTGTTCACTAGCAAAAACAGTCAGGCCTAGCTGTTTCCACGGTATGTTCCTTCAGACTGGCACAGCTAAATACGTGCCTAGCTGTTTCCACGGTACGTTCCTTCAGACTGGCACAGCTAAATACGTGCCTAGCTGTTTCCACGGTACGTTCCTTCAGACTGACACAGCTAAATACGTGCCTAGCTGTTTCCACGGTACGTTCCTTCAGACTGACACAGCTAAATACGTGCCTAGCTGTTTCCACGGTACGTTCCTTCAGACTGACACAGCTAAATACGTGCATAAATCTAGGCTGTTTTTACCTAGTGATTCATTTAGGTAACAGGCGGAGAGAGTCCTGAATCACCCCCGATCTGCCCTTAGATACACTGTCGCACGGGATCCCAGTGCACAACGGCCATCGGGCCGACGTCGGACGCCGTTGGCCTGCGCACGGCCGTGCGCGGGCCAACGTCGGCCCGATGGCCTTTTGCGCATTGGGATATTTGTCTTTGTTGTTACACGTAACCCCCTGTTCACATTTCAGCTGTGCGTTTAGTTTGGAAGCACTTGTTCAGAGAAGTCGAACAAATATATATATATATATATATATTTATATATATACTATATATATATTATATATATTTATATATATATATATATATATATATATATATATATATATATATATATCAACGTGTAAAAGAAGTGCGACCTTTTTTAAATCAACGGAAACACTTTAGTGTGTGATGTAGAGGACACTTTAGTGTGTGATGTAGAGGACACTTTAGTGTTTCCGATGATTCCCCAAAAATGTCGCATTTCTTTTGCTCGCCAGTATGCATTTTGAAATGGTTAATGGTTGATAAACAAACCAACAATCGACAGTCTAAGACGATTGTTGTTGTTTTTTTGCAAAGGGAGACAAATCAAACAGTAACAAATACACAAAACCTGATGTTAACGCGACCCGCATCAACAGCTGCGAAAGTGCATAGCGTAGCCGCCGGCAATGCTATACGACACTTCCGCAGCTGCCGAGGCTGGGCGCTTTGAACAAGCTCACCCTTTGGCTGCTACTGACGAGACCCTCGGTGGGCGGAAAAGGCGCACTATTTAATTAAAACTGAGTCGCTTTCTCCGAGCAATATGGTCAAGTCACGGTAGCAGTGAAGGGATGAACTTGAACTGAAATATCACTTCTGCATGAGGCTCTTGACTGTGCTCACGAGAGGCATAGATCCTCATGCGCCCCCGCAAATGCGGGGGCGCATGAAGATCTATGCCTCTTGCATTCAGTCACGTAACCCACAAGTCGGCATACATTTAGGCATTAAGCTCAAAATATACCATTACAATGACAACGAACGTAGACACTGTCACATTTTAATTTTTTTCGCGCCGCGAACCCGCGAAGTTCCGCTGAAAATGGGAGGCACGGCAATCACGTGACATTCAAAAACGGGACACGCCCATCACGTGACATTCAAACAGGGGCTGTAGATAGATCCAAACACTGGGGGCGGTTAGATCCAGATGTCCGAAGTGCAGTCGCCCCCTGGGTAACGGATCTCGTGGGCCAGAACCGGACCGTCGGGCTCGTCCCCGAAGTCGACGAGGAATTCCTTGTTGAGTTTCAGGCCGCCCTTCACCGAGTCCACGTCAATCTGCAGCATCACGCCGCCTTGCCTGGGGAGGTGTGGGAAAAAGTCGAGAACAAGTCGTATTGGTTCACCGCCAGTGGACGAACGATGCGTTTTTTAAAATCGCCGTCCACTCGACATCAAGGATTCCCAGCCGTTAAAGGAGCATTGATACAAGGAGGTTAAAGGAGCATTGACACATGGTGGCTTCAGCAAGAGGTATCGATCCGGCGTCATGGGTCCCCGCAAATGCCCATGAGGATCGATACCACTTGCAATTGATAGTTTTGATTTTTTTTCTCCGCAGCGAAGGGGTGAATGTCACCCCCACCTCCCCCCCCCCTACCCCACCTCCACGTTGGTACCCGTTTCAGGGCCACTTTATAAAGTTCAAATTATACAAGCGATGAACATTTCATAAACTTCATCAAACGAGCTGACTTTGCACCTCGGCGTGAGTTTACTGTGTTTGTCTGGTAGCGTGTTTGTCTTCAGAGTGAATGCGTGTGTTTCACGTGAACGTGCGTGTTGGGTTCAGTTCCCGGCGCTTTAAGCCGAGTCATAGAATTGGCTAAAACGCCTATTTATAAACTATTATTATTATTATGCAAAGATGTTGAAACCAAAAATAGGCGTAAAAAAACATTGGACTGTCAAACATAAATCCTCATGAGCCCCAACGACTGCGGGCTCATAGGGTTAATGTCTCTTGCCTATGGCTAAACGTTTGCCCCGGTAGTTAAGGGGTTAAGCACCCCGCAACAAAAGACGAATCGACCACAACGGTTCAAGGGTATTGCCAGATTAGTTCGGCTCCTGCAGGCACCACTCTCGAAGGCTATCATGGACGAAACAACTCGTGAAATTAGTGTAAAGTCACTGTTAGACGCCGAGTTAGGAAAACAAGGAATTAACCCTCTTACGGCAAGACCCTGGGGGACTTGGGTGGGGTTAGGTATTTTTTAGTTCCCAGGGTCACCCTGGTCAGCCCCACAGGGTGGGTTTTTCTCTCTATTCTGGGGCATGTGTTTCTGTCTACCCTTTGTCCATTCACCTGTATTTGCCTTTTTCAAACTCTCCCTACTGTCTGCACTGCCTGTAGCTCTTGATATTGGATGTGTGTTGCTAAATGGTCTTAGCTTTATTTAGGCCCCATGTGTTAGGTTTATTTACTGTATTTGACCGGCTGGCGACATACATTCAATGTTCTGTTTATTTTTTTTTCACAAGCAGTGCAGGCACGTCCTGAGAAAGCCTTGTTGCTGTCGGGACGTTAAGCAATGTACAATCAATCAACTCTTACGGCAAGACCAACGCTGTAAGAAACATTAACCCTCATCAACTCCCGCAGTTGCGCCGGGGGGGGGGGGGGGGGCTCATGCGGATTTATGTCCCCTGGTAGTCCTTTTTTTTTTTTTTTTTCCTCGATACAATCTGTGTTCTTCACGCGAATGTCGATTAGTGTGCAGTCGTGTCAGACGCGAAGTTCTTGATCCCTGGCAGTGAAGGGGTTACGGTTTAACTCATTCGCGGCCAGCCGCATCCGGATGTCCACGCATTAACTCATTCGCGAACAGAAGCTGGAAAAATAGTGTTTGTCTCTGCATTTCTAACGTCGTTACAAAAATTGGCAAACGGGTTACATTTCTAAACACAGTAAGTTGACCTTTTCCTCTGACTTTGTTGTATGTTCAGTTTTTGTCTGGTCTCTTCATTTGCTGTCATTACTAATCTTTGTACAACTAACCATGATCGCTGCAATTAGTATGATTACCACCACACACAAAAATTGTCGTTGGCTTGATGGTAGTGGTTTATGTTTTGTTTTCCTGCCGATCGCTCCCTCAGAAGGAAACCGCAACAAGCAAGTTGACCACCGGACCGTATTTCCCAAATATCAGAGGTGTCACCCAGGGACTATGGACCAGTTACAGGAGATGTTATTATTATTATTGGTGTTTAACGGCCGAGCAGGCGACTAAGGCCATCTCACGGCGGGTTGCAGGAGATGGATCGACCGCAAGGGTAGTGCCAGATTGGCTTGGCGACTACCCTTGAATTATCATGGTCGATCCATCTCCTGCTGCAGTGCGTCGGGGCTGAATGGGTAAAAACCATCGGCCAGGTCAAGGTCAAACGGTCGGCCCAATGTGGCACCCATCTGCAAACTGACTGCTGGGCTGCCCGGCCATCAAGGACCACGCGCCAAACAACTTGGGGCCCGCTAAGGGTTGGCAAATGTGATACTTCTGTACAATTCTGTGGAAGCGCGCTACGTGTGTGTCAGTGTCGGCGTGTGTGTGTGTGTGTGTGTGACGTACCGAACCATCTCCGGGTAGAACTGCACGTCCCAGGCGGAGTACAGGGAGTTGGTGACGTACAGCCGTTTGCCGTCCAGGGACAACTGGATCATCTGCGGGCCGCCCTCCAGTCGCTTGCCGTTCTTCAGCGTGACAGGATCGGGCTGTGTCTGCACACATTCGTCAGCAAGGATTCAGTGAACAAGAAAGAACGAAATGAAACTACTTCAACAAACAAAGACGGACACACGCTCTAAAGGAAAAAGTCCAGAGGACGGCATTATCGCCGTGTCTAAACTTTCAGCAGCGCGTGTGTGGTGCGGCGGAGAACGTACCGATCTCTCCTTGTCCTTGGTGACCTTGACGCTCTTGTCC
This sequence comes from Semisulcospira habei, assembly GCA_036245525.1. Lineage (NCBI taxonomy): Eukaryota > Metazoa > Mollusca > Gastropoda > Semisulcospiridae > Semisulcospira > Semisulcospira habei. Next base: position 3,939,362 of record BTPG01000007.1, read on the forward strand.
GTACAGATGCTCCCTCCCAGCCACACCTGGCCCACCAGTTTCGGGTGGCGGGTGTCCGTGATGTCGTACTGACGGATGTCACCGTGCAGCCAGTTGCTGAAGTACAGGAACCGGTCGTCCAGGGACACCAGGATGTCGGTTATCAGGCCTGCAAGTGAGTAGGTACAGATGACCGACTTCGCTGATGAGGGTGAGGCGAACACCACCCAACTTCAAGAGGCACAGATCCTCATGAGCCCCCGCGACGCGGGGGCTCATGAGGATCTGTGCCTCTTGGTCCTCCATCTCAGAGCTGCGCAAACACTCCCCCTTTGAGTCTGCGATGGAGACTCGATCTTGCAGGAACCGGTGTGTCTTGCTAAGCTCAGGCCTTCATATCTGTGTGCCCAGAAGTCTATTACGATAAGTACACAGCACATCTGTAGCAACATGGTGTAACTTTAGTCCACGTGTAATGTTCGATCTTCCTAGCTAGCAGGTTCCGTAGTGGCAAAAAGCGATATAATCAAGACAATGGTCTACCTGTGTGCTCTCGACACCCCGTCTTAAAACAGTCACATGGAAAATACATCTTGAAAAGAGTGTCGCCCGCGACATAGCGCGTGGACGTTTGCACACTTAGAGAAACAGACCATAAGTCTATTACCATACAGTACAGCGCGTGTGTAGTGATTTCAGCAGAGGACGTCATTCCTCATCGGAGCTGGGTTGGACTTGGCCCACTGGCTGTCGGTAGTTGCATTTTTCCCACAGGGATCATCGCGACACAAACCTCTACCGGCAACCCAAAGGAGAGTGTTTGACTGACGAAGATATCCACACCGACCACGGCAGCCCCCCCCCCCCCCCCCCCCCCCCCCCGCGAACTAAATCCTAAGTTGACGACAGCTCCAGGAGCCGCCACAGTTCTCTCCGCTTGTGAATGGCCTCCGGAGGCGATATCGTACGCTTAGTTAACTTATTACACCCTGAGGTTGATTTTGTAAAAAATACTTTTTGACCTGTGACGACTGCATTACAGATTAGGAGATGGATCAACTGTCTTAGTTCAAGGGTGGCGCCTCAGGCGCCAAGCTATTCTGGCACCATCCTTGAACTGTCAGTCAAGTACACGTATTGTGGGCATCACCTGGCATGTTAGGTAGGGCCCATCCCTCAACTGCTTTGTCAGGTACATCGATCACCTTCTCTGCTGCCCAGTCGCCTCCCTAAACACATACACACACACACACACACACACACACACACACACACATACACACACACACACACACACACACACACACACACACACACACACACACACACACACACATTTAAGGACACGTCGTTCACTCTTCACGGTTTTGTCAAAACACAGAAAACAACAAAATAATATCAACAACAAAACAGTGGCAAATCCATGACATTTCAATTTTTGTTTAATCCAGCAATTTGTTTAACCCTCTGGCTGTCGATAACATGTTTGGTCGAGGTGATTCCTGCTGGATGTCAGGATGTTGTTCCTGCTGTATGTCAGGATGTTGTTGTTCCTGATGAATGTCAGGATGTTGTTCATCCTGCTGGATGTCAGGATGTTGTTATTCCTGCTAGATGTCAAGATGTTGTTCCTGCTGGATGTCAGGGTGTTATTATTTCTGCAGGATGTCAGGGTGCTGTTATTCCTGCAGGATGTCAGGGTGGTGTTATTCCTGCAGGGTGTCAGAGTGCTGTTATTCCTGCAGGATGTCAGAGTGTGTTATTCCTGCAGGATGTCAGCATGTTGTTATTCCTGCTGGATGTCATCATGTTGTTATTCCTACAGGATGTCAGGCTGTTTTTATTCACGCAGAATGTCAGGCTGTTGTTATTCCTGCAGAATGTCAGGCTGTTGTTATTCCTGCAGGATGTCAGGCTGTTGTTATTCCTGCAGAATGTCAGGCTGTTGTTATTCCTGCAGGATGTCAGGCTGTTGTTATTCCTGCAGAATGTCAGGCTGTTGTTATTCCTGCAGGATGTCAGGCTGTTGTTATTCCTGCAGAATGTCAGGCTGTTGTTATTCCTGCAGGATGTCAGGCTGTTGTTATTCACGCAGAATGTCAGGCTGTTGTTATTCCTGCAGAATGTCAGGCTGTTGTTATTCCTGCAGGATGTCAGGCTGTTGTTATTCCTGCAGAATGTCAGGCTGTTGTTATTCCTGCAGGATGTCAGGCTGTTGTTATTCCTGCAGAATGTCAGGCTGTTGTTATTTCTGCAGAATGTCAGGCTGTTGTTATTCCTGCTGGATGTTAGCATGTTGCTATTCCTGCTGAAGTCACCTCAACCAAACACACTTCCGGGAGTCAAAGGGTTAGGGCTTGCAGCGCCATAACTAAAGATAAAGATGGGGCCCGGGAGGGGGGGGGGGGTCAAATTATGTTACATGTAAATGTACTAGACGTACTGCCGACACCCACCCACCCAGTTAGTGAGGTTTCATATGCAACGAAAGACTGCCAACAACGAACGAGAGCGAAATGATGGCGGGTAGCCAGCTGGTTCCATCAGCACAGACTACAACAATCCAAACATCTCCAAGAGGCACAGATCCTCATGAGCCTTCCTATGCCTCATGGAGATGTTTGGAGTGTTGTCTGTCCGCCCTGATTTCGTTCTAGTTTGTTGTTGCGGGTCGTTCGTTGCAAACAAAACCTCACTAAAATGGACGACTCTGCAAACATCTACCCGCCTGAAATAAAAAGTCCTTTACTCTTTCAGCCCGACCCACGTATTTCCTATATTTGGGAGGCGTCATCTAACGACTATGCACCTGTTGCAGGAGATGGATCGACCATGATAATTCAAGGGTAGTGCCAGAATAGCTTGGCGCCGACAGGCGCCAAGCTAATCTGGCCCTACCCTTGAATTATCATGGTCGACCTATCTCCTGCTGTAGTGCGTCAGGGCACAGTGGATTACCGGTTTCTTGAAGAAGCGGAAGACAGTGGAGCTGAGCGCGCAGCCCACGAAACCCTCGGCCTTGTCCGGATCGTGCAAGAAGCGCACCTCCAGGGGGATCATGCCGTCCGTCCCCAGGTCCAGCGACTGTGTCAGTGTGTGCTCCTCCCAGTTCCAGACGTGAATCTTGCTTCCGTACAGACCTGAGGAAGGGCAAGCGCCGTCGGTGGACAGTGAGCTTAGTCCTGCGCCAGCCACTAAGCAAGGTGCCGCCATATAGCGGAGCACCTTAGTGGCTTGCGCAGGACTAAGCTCTCATGCAGCTGAGCCTAGGTGGGGGTACGTGGGGGGGGGGGGAGGGGAGGGGGCTGCCGCTAGTTGCAGGAACAATTTCCAAGCCCAGCAGCTGCCAACCGACTGTCCCTCTGCACTGCAGCGAGATTTTTGCGTGGGTCTAAACATAGACGGGCAGCTGCTATTGAAAATGACGTGCAAGTCGAGTCTGGCCCCAAAATGACGTGCAAGTCGAGTCTGGCCCCAAAATGACGTGCAAGTCGAGTCTGGCCCCCAAAATGACGTGCAAGTCGAGTCTGGCCCCAAAATGAAATGACGACTGCAAAGTTTATGTCATTTGAAACATAAGGGACTCGACCTGGACTTCACACAAAACTCCACAACATAGACAGACGTTAGTCAATGACGTCATTCGACACTGACTCACCATTTTTGACGTCCTCCAGACTGAAGCCTTTCTTCCACGCTCGCGGTGCTCCCCATTCTGATGAGACCATGACGTTGTGACGAGGCTGGTACCAGAAATCATAACCAAAGTCCGGAACCACCGGGCCACGCTCCCAGTTGCCGATAATATCAAAGTCCTGCCCGTCCAGCAGAAAAAAACCACCTACGTCAGAGAGATAAATAAAATTCATTCATTCATTCATTACTCAATTAATTATTAATGTATTATTAAAATTGTTTTCAAAGACAAAATCAATTTTAAAAAAATTACAACATTGATTCGATCGATCGACCGACTGATTGATTGATCGATCAACTGATCGATTAATAATTTATTCAGTGCATGTTTCATGGCTTGATCGATTGAGCCATTCATTCATTGAATGGTCGACTGATTTATCGACTGATCGATCGATCAATCAATCGGTCAGTCAATGAATTAATCAGCTTGCGCCGCGCAACAGAGGTCGGGGGGTGTTTCAGCGACCCGTCTCTCCAACCTTCCACAAGATGTCTGTGCTGGCCTGTGATTGTGGACCTTACGGCTGCCAAGCCGTAAGGTCCACAATCGCAGACCAGCGCACAGCCTATTTGTCGTGACCTTACTCTTGCCCCCCTTGCCCTCCGCGTCCCCCACGCAGCTGATCATGATCTGCCCCGAGGCCAGGCAGTGCGAGGTGTGTGGGCTGCCCAAGCCAGTCTGCTTCTGCACGTCCACCGTCTCCACCACCTGCAACACAGCAGGCAACATTCTGTAGCTTCCTTCTAAAGGCCCCGTCACACATGCCGATTGTGCCCCGATTTTGTAGCCGATTCTGATTCGATAGCGATCGGATGACGTCATATATCCGATCCGATCCCAATTGGCTGTGTAATCGTGTTTAGAACCTGCTCTATTTTTCCGACACGAATCGGCCCCGATTGTAGCTTCAACCAATCAGAGCGCCTCTCGCAGAGCACGTCGTTTCAGTGTGAAAATGGCGGAAGATCAGTACCACCTTCGTTGCCGATGTTTCGCACGCCCCTTCCCGGATATGACGCAAAACTGCTGATAATGCAAGCACATCGTCATCACTATCAAAACTAGCAGCCATTTTACAGAACAGGTACGACCTTGATCTTCGGTTCAAACCGGTCGGCTAAAAAAAACGTTGGGGAATGTGTGGCAGTGCACACGTTTTTGTAGTCCGGCCCGATCACACTCCAATTCGAAACTGCTCGAGAATCGGCCTCAAAATCGGCATGTGTGGCGGGACCTTAAGACCAGGGGCCCGCTACTCCGCCCACCCCAAATCAGTGAGCGCGGTCCAAATGCAAGAGACATGGATACGCGGGGGCTCATGAGTATCCATGTCTCTTGCGGAGACCAGTTTGTGTCCGTGATCGTTTGGGCGGTCAATTCCGGATTTCAACGCGGGGTCGTCTCATCAACAAATGCGCCCACTGGAGTTAAGGTCCCGCAACACATGCCGATTGTGCCCCGACTTGATTTTGTAGCAGATTCCAATCCGATTGCGAGCGGATGACGTCAAAATGCCACTTTGCATCCGGTCCGATCCCAATTGGCTGGGAATCTTGTGTCTAGAGCCTGCTCTATTTTTTACAACACGAATCGGCCCCGATTGTAAGCTTCAACCAATCAGAGCGCGTCTCGCGAAGCACGTCGTTTCAATGTGAAAATGGTGGAAGGTACTTCCTTCGTTGCCGATGTTTCGCCCGCCTCTTCCCGAATATGATGCAAAACTGCTGCTAATGCAAGCACATCATCAATGTCAAAACTAGCAGCCATTTGGCAGAACAGGAAGCTACTATTTACGACCTTGATCTTCGGTTCAAACCGGTCGGTTACTGAAGTCGGGAACGTTTAGCAATGCACACGTTTTTGTAGTCCGGCCCGATCACACTCTGATTGAAACGGTTCTGGAAACTGCTCGAGAATCGGCCTCTTAATCGGCATGTGTGGCGGGACCTTTACTGAACAAGGTGCCGGCTGCAGAAGACGACCGGCCGAGTGCTTAACTCATTCAGCCCGACGCAGGTAGTGCGTCAGGGCTGAATGGGTTAAAGGAAATACAGGGTGAATAGTTTGCAATCTTTCCGTGTAGATGATCATATTACGTCTTACAAATGACACACCGTTACGATGTGTGAATGTCGCAAAATGAAAAACTTTTCTGCATTTCTTAAAGCCCCCCCCCCCCCCACCCCACCCCCCGACGCGTAACATTCAGTGATAGTAGCAAATCTCTCTCACAGTCTTACGTATGCCTATTGACGTGTTGTGAAAAGAAAGGTAGAAGCGTCTTAGCCGAGGCAAGACAAGATTGAGAGCCCCTTGTATCGGCTAATCTTAGCAATCAAAGTCCGTCCGGAAGCAGGTCGCTTTACGGTAACCAAGAAACGCAGACAGCAAGAACTTGACCACTGCCAAACCCATCGTAAATATGTTTCAATATGTTTAAATGTTTTAATATGTTTAGTATTATCTTAGTTTAAGTCGTTATGTCTTGCTTTTGTGTTTTATGTATTGTGTTGTGAGCCAAAGAAAAATTGTCAACTGTATGCTTGTCAATGGACAATAAAGTTTATTCAATTCAATTCAGTTCAGAGAGGTTAGGGTCTACCCAGGGGAGGCAAATAACAGCAAGTCCATTTTCGTGGGAAGCTGGGTGGCTCGGTGGTAGAGCGTTCGACTCTCGACCGAAAGGTCCCGGGTTCGAATCCAGCTGGGGTCAAAATTTGTTCAGACCCCATTTCGGTGCCCCGTCTTTGAAATCACCTCCGCGGTGGACAGAAGACGTTAAGCCCTAAACTTAAACTCATTCTACCCAGACACACCACAGCAAGATAAGGATCGACCATGATAGTTCAAGGGTGATGCCAGAATAGCTTGGCGCCTATGGGTGCCAAGCTATTCTGGCTTCACCCTTGAACTATCATGGTCGATCTGTATCCTGCCCTGCAATGCAGTCTTCAGAGAATAACGGCAAAATTTGGGGATTTCGGTGTTGGGGTAGAATGAGTTAACTCATTCGAGACGTGCGGCCTCCGGATACGCGGCTTAAAGTCGCGTATCCGGCGGCGGCACGTCTCGAATGTGTTAACGTTTAACGGTTTTTCCATTTTTGTGAACAGCAAGATTTTAGTTGCATTACAATAAAAAGCCTCGATTTTCACAAAAACGGACTCCCTGCCTTGTGCGCCCTGACAAGGCAGAGCTGAAAAAAAAAAAAAAAAAAAAACCCGGCAGCAAAAGCCCCCCACCTTGAAGAGTCTCGGTTCGCGAGGATCCGTGCCCATGTCCACCACGTAGATCCGGTCCCCGTCCAGACAGGGGAGGATCATCTTGTCGCGCGCCTTGCTGGGGTCGTCATGGCAGCTGGAGCAGGCGTTCCAGCCCGTGTGATGCAGCTCGTCGCTGGTGTAGGGGATGTGCAAGCGGTGAATCACCTGGGATAGGAGACAGACAGAGCCCAGGAGCTCCAGTAGAAACGGTTGTCCTCAGGGCGACATGATAATTAGATCACACTCGCCGTCAACTCACGTAAGGCGCCCGACATCAATAGCTGCGAAAGTGCCGTATAGCGTTGCCGGCGGCAACGCTATACGACAATTTCGCAGCTATTGATGCCGGTGCGCCTTGAGTGAGTTCACACAATCACACGGAGAGATAGTTCGGCTCTGATAGTGTAAGGGCAGCGCCAGGTGCAGAGCTAATCTGGGACGGCTACTCTTGAGCTGTCATACACATGCAACATTTGTTGCTTGCGGAGGAGACTGAAGTGTGTGAACGCACCCGTATGAATGGACTACCAACCATACGGCCAGAATGTTGTCTGATGGCACAGTTCACAGTAATGGCGACGAACGTGAGATTTGTTACACTTCAATATACTCACAATAACTCGTAAACTATACCAACATTTCTCAATTTTTCAACCACAAATTACACTTCTATCTTTCCCGTGTAAAATTTGACAATAACTTGCAACAAAATCGGATACTGAATAGGTGTGCTTTGGTGAGTTTCAAAACACAAGCCAAATCGGTAGCGAACTTTATGTGTGTCTCAGACAGTAATAATTATCCATGAACTCCTAAACTACAAGATGTTTCTGAAATCGAACTTCAAATTCTTCTAGTCGCACACCATCTCTATCAGGTTTGATTCAAACTGCACAAACAAAAGAACAGACGATACGTTAAAATTAACTCATTCAGCCCGACGGCCATATTTCCCAACTTTTGGAGGCGTCATCTAATGACTGTGGACCCGTTGCAGGAGATGGATCGACCATGATAATTCGAGGGCAGTGCCAGGTTAGCTTGGCGCCTGTCGGCCCCAAGCTAATCTGGCACTACCCTTAAATTATCATGGTCGACCCGGCCATCACCTGCCGTAGTGCGTCCGGGCTGAATGGGTTAAAGATCAAAAATAAATTCTATCGAAGTAAAAAAGGTCTCCTACAAATCTCCATGTAAGCGCCTTACAGCTCCGCAACCGCTTGGTGTTTTTTTCCGCCAAACAAACGTTAACTCATTCGCGACCAGCCGCATCCGGATGCGCGGCATAAGCCGGGCATCCGGATGCGGCTAGCCGCGAAAGAGTTAACGGAGAGAGGGGTGTGCTCACTCGAGTTACAAACGGAAAGATTAAAAACTTTTAAATTTATAATTCAAGTGATGCAAAATTTTCAGCTGATTTGGTTTCCAAATAATATAAATCCTCCTGATTCAAGTTCTCAGTTTTTCTGCTTCTTCTTTGAGGTAGGTGTAATGCAGTATGTGTTGGTCCGTGTTGTGAGGTACGTGTTATGCAGTATGTGCTGGTCTGTGTTGTGAGGTACGTGTATGTGTTGCGAGGTACGTGTCATGCACGGTGTAACTTGATGCATTATGTGTTGGTCTGTGTTGTGAGGCCGTACGAGTATTGCAGTAGACCTGTGTGTTGGGCCGGGGGTCTGTGTTGTGATGAGGTTAGTACGTGTAATGCAGGATGTGTTGGCCGGTCTGTGTTGTGAGGTACTTGTAATGCAGGATGTGTTGGTCTGTGTTGTGAGGTACTTGTAATGCAGGATGTGTTGGTCTGTGTTGTGAGGTACTTGTAAATGCAGTATAGTGTCGGTCTGTGCGTACAACCACCGAGCTGCAGGGGACCCAAGCATACTTGTCAACCCACCCGTGACCAACAATGGCAACTAACCCATCCTCCGAGAAGTAGTAGAGGCTGCAGTGAAGTCGCTGAAAAAAGGGAAGGCAGCAGGAGAAGACAACATCCCTGCAGAGCTAGTCCAAGAAGGGGGAGAAGACACGATAAGCGCCTTATAACAATCTGCAATAAGATCTGGCAGTCAGGGGATTGGCCCACACCGTGGACCCAATCACTTATAATAACTCTCCCCAAAAAAGGCAACTTACATCAATGCCAGAACTATCGCACGATCAGTCTTATATCCCACCCAAGCAAAGTCATGTCAAAGATCCTACTGAACAGGCTGAAGACACAGGCAGAGGAAATCATAGCTGAGGAACAGGCAGGCTTCAGACCAGGGCGCAGCACAACTGAGCAGATCTTCAACCTGCGAGTTCTATGTGAGAGATACCTCCAGCACCAGCAGGACCTCTATCATGTCTTTGTGGATTTTAAGAAAGCGTTTGATAGGGTGTGGCATGCAGCACTTTGGTCCAACATCAATGCCAACCTGATCAAAGTCATAGCAAACCTTTACAAGGCCACTAGCGCAGTCTGCTTCAACGGCAAAATAGGAAACTGGTTTAGGACTACAGTTGGAGTCAGACAAGGCTGATTGCTCTCAGCTACTCTTTTCAACATCTTCCTGGAAAGAATCATGACAGACGCTCTGAAAGATCATGAAGGAACTGTCAGTATTGGAGGCAGAACAATCACGAACTTGCGCTTTGCGGACGACATTGATGGCCTTGCAGGAACAGAGAAGGAGCTAGCTCAGCTGGTTGAAAAGCTGGATAGTACAGCCATTGCATATGGGATGGAAATCAGTGCAGAGAAGACCAAACTGATGACCAATAACGCCAGTGGCATTGGCACTGAAATCATGGTTGGAGGCCCAAAACTGGAAACAGTTAAGAAATTCAAATACTTATGAGCCATTGTGACAGATGAGGGATCAAAACCAGAAATACTGTCCAGGATTGCGCAGACAACAACAGCACTGACAAGATTGAAGACCATATGGAAGGACAGAAACATCACACTCTGCTCCAAGATCAGACTGATGCGCTCCTTAGTCATTTCAGTGTTCTTGTATGCCTGCGAGTCATGGACCCTCACAGCAGACCTTGAAAAGAGGATACAAGCCACTGAAATGAGATGTTTTCGAAGGCTGCTTGGCATTTCATACAGAGATCACATCACAAACGAGGAAGTGGGAAGCAGAATCAGGCAAGCCATCGGGCCCTATGAAGACTTATTAGCCATTGTGAGAAAACGCAAACTGAAGTGGTATGGACATGTCACGCGTTCAGCAGGGCTTGCCAAAACTGACAATCCTGAAAGGCACTGTGCAAGGAGGAAGAAGGAGAGGAAGACAGAGGAAAAGATGGGAGGACAGGACTGAGTGGACAGGACTGAAGCTGGGCGATACGCTGAGAATGGCAGAGAACAGAGAGAAATGGAGGGAGCTGGTTGCCAAGTCATCAGCGGTGCCCCAACGGTCGGCAAGACTACGGGATATAGATAGATAGTCGGTCTGTGGTGTGAGGCCGTACGCCGGGAGTAATGCATTACTGAGGCCTATGTTGGTCTGTGTTGTGAGGTACGTGTTATGCACTGTGTAATGCAGTATGTGTTGGTGTGTAATGCAGTATGTGTTGGTCTGTGTTGTGAGGGCGTCGCAGTCATTTCCTAGCTTTACTTCAGTTCCTGTGTCGCACCTTGCAGTACGTTTGTGACTGCGGGTCAATGTCCACCGTGGCCACGTAGTTGGCGCGGTTTTGCCTGCTGTCAGGGGGGACAATGCACGGTAGGTACACGATGCGCTCCCTTGGGCCATTGCGCATGGCGTCCAGAGGACTGGCATATCCGGGGCCTTTGCAGCATGACGTCTGTCGGTGAGCTGGTGACGACAAAAAGAAGGGAAAATAACAGGCAAAGGGACGTCACCTTACCAGTGGCCCGTCTATGCAGATGTTACTTCGGATTCACACCTAACCAGATTTCAGACCCGCACTGGTTGCCTCCCTCCGCAGCGCAACTAATCCGAGGGAGGCAACCAGTGTGATTAGACTTCAGTTTGTGGCACAGCCGGTAAAAAGTGCGTAGGCAATAAGGGTCGAGAGGATGAACAATTATTCATCTCGTAACGGTTATTTGGCGAAGCCCGGAATGTGATGTTCAGTCACCGAGGCTAAGCACACCGGCTACGGCCACCAAATATAATGTACGAGGTGAACACTGAAGTTTTCTGTACTAATCCACGAGAGCCCTATTGCCTAAAAGCAGTGTATACCACCATGACTATGACGTCATACTGTTTGCTAAAAGACTTACCTCCCGCCAACGAGAAAGGCAAGCCACTTTGTCTACAACACGGACTAAGAATAGAGGAAACGGACATTGTCTACTTCACACCGACCACAAAACTACGCAGCACCAACTTTAATCTACAACACCAGGCAACACTGGTCACAAAGAACTCGTTCTAAAGCGCACAAAAGTGAAAGGAGGACTGGAACGCTCGCAACAAGCGAGGCCAACTATTCTGTGAAGCACTCGAAGAATTGAAGGCCCTTCTACAACGACAAAACCCGGCACCTACCACCAAAACGGTATACAATGATTCAGGCGGCCCAACAAGCCAACGGCAACAACAGCAATCAACGAAACGACAGCCACACCAAAACAGCAGCAACAGCTACAACAATAAGCTGATTTCAAAGCATCAACTGTGAGATATGCACCACGGCAACACTGCGTACCACCTACACAGAGGACAATACTAGAAACACTAATCTGTCGTATGGAAGGCAACACAGCCGCACAAACAACCGGCATCGTCTACAAACACGAATACACGAAGAATCAACAACAACAACAACGACACTCAGTCTGGGATTGATCCGTCAAAACTGACGGATTAATAAACAAAGAATATGACTCCCACGTCGATACACGCAAACTCCGCCCAACGGTTCCTTGTATCTTATCGCGGCTAAGCCCCGCTGAGCAGGAAATGATCTTTGAACGGACAGGCACAAGCGCCGAGGGAACAGAAGACGCAGCGATACAATCGGATCCCGACACAAGACTGGACCCTGCAAGGATTTGAAGCAATCATACTTGACATCAATAACACCGCATCAGGAATACTGCAAGGATTTGAAAGCGTTCATACTAGACATCTATAACACCGCGTCAGGAATACTGCAAGGGTTTGAAAGCGACCATACTGGACATCAATAATGCCGCGTCAGGACTACAGTTACATGCATGGACTACACGGATAACATGTCCTTATGTAAGGATTTAAATGCGACACACTGGGAGGAAGACACCAAGAAATGGACTGAGAATTGTAGGCCGGTTCCCTGATGAGTAAATCGGAGCCTGTAGTTACTAACTACGAATACCGATCGAAACGCCCCGGCCGAGTGCTTCACATTCTTCTGCTCGGACATTTTGAGGCGTCGGGACCAGAGTGACCGGATGCATACCTGGGTGGGACCGGTCTTGCTCTTTTACCACCGTCATGGAACCCCCAGGGAAAGAGGAAAAGAGGTAGGCCGAGAAACTCCTGGCGTCGAGACCTCCAGGCAGACATCAAGAGACTGGGAACCACCTGGAGTAGAATCGAAGGAGAAGCACAGGACAGGAGTTGCTGGAGGTCTCTCGTCGACGGCCTATACCCGGGTAGGGGTGACAGGCGTAAGTAAGTAAGTAAGTAAGTGTATACCACATGTCTCCTTCTACCTACTATTTTTGTGTGCTGAAATGTGACCTAAACTGCCTTCAAGGTGGACTCACTCCGCGGCATGTTTGTGTCCGACGCCTCGAGTCTAAAACTACAAATGTGCTTCAGTTGCCAGCAAACCCGATAGTTATCGGCTCCATACCGCGAATCCGACATTTCACAAGAAAGCCGTCCTCTAACCCGTTTCCGCCGCGACTTGAAATTCCTTCAAATCCTGCACGCTTGCACACAAACGGTTGTCTTTCGGAAGATGCCGCCAGTGCTTTCTATTATTAGTGACAAAAAAGAATCGGCATTTCTGACGTCTTGAAACGCTCTAATTTTAAAGCTGAGAAACGACGCACTTGCCTGCTGCATACACGCATACATGCGTCATTTCAATGTGCACAAGTCTTCTTATGAGCCACACTTTCACCTCATTCAGCATGTGCCCATGTTCGGTCGTCGGTCTATTTTTTGTTGCGAGGTAATGATCGGCGGTTGCTAGGTAGATCGGACATCAGTAATCCGCCCCAGAAAATGTCATGTGATGCATGTGGCGTCAATCAACTGTCTTGACTATCGGCCTGCCTGTAAACGCGGTTGAGTGTTCAAACAGTCCATTGTGGAGAAAAGGTTCCGACTGCGCGACATGCGTTCGTTTAATTTTCACGACCTGCCTTCGTCTACCCAATTCGCAAAAGGCCATCGGGCCGACGTCGGCCGCCGTTGGCCCGCGCACGGCCATGCCGACATCGGCCCGATGTCCTTTTATGCAGTGGGTAATTACTAATAATAATAAATAATAATACCGTTATTATATAGGCGCTTTTTCTCAATTTTGGGGGAAATCGACTCAAAGCGCCGCGCCTGAAACCCAACACACACACACTCACGAAACAGACACGGATTTACGCCATTTAAGACAAACACAGTACAAGACAAACGAAGGGCCAGTCAGCTACTGAAGTTACAGAGAATTTTTGATCGCTTGTATTTGAAATTTGTAAAGTGGCCTGAGACCGGTACCAAAGTGTGGGGGGTGGGGGGGGGGGTGGAAGAACCGGAGTACCCGGAGAAAGAACCCCCGACAGTCCGCCCGAATTAACGGTGACACTTACCAGAGGAGAAAAGTCCAACGCCGGAACCCGGTATCGAACCGCGCACCTTTGGCATTGGTGGCAGGCGCCTTAACCACTGCGCCACGGACCGCCCCACTAATCTATTTTTAACAGTGATTTCAGTGACATCATGATTCTTCAGGATCGCCCGGCCCCGCCCCCCCCCCCCCACCCCACCCCAACCCCCCGTGGGGGTGCTCAGTCGCGCGGCCTCGCCCTGTGCCGAGGTGACATGCACCAGCGGCGCCATTGTTGCCGCTAGTTTCGCACCTGACCGGTCGCTCTGGCCGGTCCTGTGCACCAGATCGGTTTAGAGCTTGTGCTCTCTGCACTTGAAATGAGCAATCTCGGAGAAAGAATCACGTGACGTTTGATTGCTGCAAAATAAGATGAACAAAAGAATAAACCCTTTCCCATATGCAATCCGGCAATAATTATTATGCTTACTTACTTACTTACGCCTGTCACCCCTACCCGGGTATAGGCCGTCGACGAGAGACCTCCAGCAACTCATGTCTTGTGCTTCTCCTTCGATTCTACTCCAGGTGGTTCCCAGTCTCTTGATGTCTGCTTGGAGGTCTCGACGCCAGGAGTTTCTCGGCCTACCTCTTTTCCTCTTTCCTTGGGGGTTCCATGACAATGCCTGCCTAGTGATACTGGAAGCTGGCTTTCTCAGACTGTGACCGATCCATCCCCATCTTCTTCGCCCAATTTCATTCTCTGCTGTTATCTGCTCTGTTCTCTCCCAGAGTCTGATGTTGCTGATCTTCTCTGGCCAGTGGCTTTTCAAAATTCTTCTAAGGCAACTGTTCATGAAGGTCTGTACTCTGTTGACTGTGGTTTTTGTCAATCTCCAAGTCTCTGCTCCATATAGGAGAACTGCTTTTACATTGGAGTTGAAAATCCGGACTTTGGTGTGTTGTGACAGCTCTCTGGAACTCCACATTTTTTTCACTGGAGAAAGGCTGCTCTGGCTTTACCGATTCGTGCTCTGACATCTGCATCAGTGCCGCCTTTTTTGTCTATGATGCTCCCGAGTTAGGTGAAGGACTCCACCTCCTCCAACGGGGTGCCAGCAAGCAAGACTGGTTCTTCCCTGGTTGCGTTTAGCCTCATGTCTTTGTTTTCTGTTTGTGAATGGTGAGGCCCACTTGGGACGAGATGTCAGCAAGCCTCGTGGTCTTGTCCTGCATTTGTTGATGAGTGTGGGACAGTAATGCCAAGTCGTCTGCAAAATCGAGGTCGTCAAGCTGTGTCCACAGTGTCCACTGTATTCCACTTCGTCTGTGCTCTGTGGTCACCTTCATGACCCAGTCTATGGCCAGTAGGAAGAGGAACGGAGACAGCAGACACCCCTGCCTGACACCAGTTCTGACCTGGAGCTCCCTGGTGAACTGCCCTTCGTGGATCACGCGACATGTCATGCCATCGTAGCAGCTCTTGATCAGGCGGACGAGCTTTGTGTGTACACCGTAGTGTCGAAGGAGTTTCTACAGAGTCTCTCGGTCCACGCTGTCAAATGCTTTCTCATAATCCACAAAGTTGACGTACAGCGGGGAGCTCCACTCCAGAGACTGTTCCACGATGATGCGGAGAGTGGCGATCTGGTCTGTACATGATTGGTTCTTCCTGAATCCTGCTTGCTGGTCTCTCAGCTGGGGGTCAACGGAGCTCTTCATTCTCTCCAGGATGATCCTGTTGAAGACCTTTCCTGGTACTGACAGCAAGGTGATTCCTCTGTAGTTGAAACACTTGCTGAGGTCGCCTTTCTTGGGAAGCTTGATTAGGTACCCCTTCTTCCAGTCAGCCGGCATCACCTCCTCTTCCCAGATCTTTCCAAACAGTGGGTTCAGCATCTCCACTGTTGTCTCTAGGTCTGCTTTCAGAGACTCCGCTGGGATGCCATCTGGCCCTGCTGCTTTGCCGTTCTTCAACAATGCCACTGCTCTTCTGATCTCTTCCCGGCTGGGTCTGTCACAGCTGATTAGTAGGTCGGTCTCTGCCGGCTGGATGTCTGGGGGGTCGGGTGGGCTAGGTCTGTTCAGTAACTCTTCAAAATACTCGGCCCATCTGTCGAGTTGGTCTGCTCTGTCTGCAATAGGCTTGCCTTCTTTGTCTTTTACTGGTCTTTCTGTATGGCCATACTTGCCCGACAATCTTCTGGTAATGTCGTAGAGCTGTTTCATGTTGCCGCTGCCTGCTGCCTTTTCTGCCTCTGCTGCCAGGCTGTCTGTGTAGGCCCTCTTGTCTGCCCTGATACTCCTCTTCACCTCGCGGTTGGCTTCCGAGTATTCCTCTTGTGCCCTTACTTTGGCTGCTCTCGTGCGACTGTTGTTGACAACTGCTTTCTTCTGCTTCCTCACTTCTATCTTCTTCAAGGTCTGTGCCGACAGCCAGTCCTTGTGATGGTGTTTCCTGAACCCTACAGTGTCTTTGCAGGTTGAGGTCAGCGCCTCTCTAACTGCCTTCCACTGCTGCTCTGTGGTGACCGCCTCCTCTTCATTTACTAGCTCCTGTAGCGCTTGAAACCGGTTGGACAGCACCAGTTTGAACTCTTCTCTCACTCCAGTCTCTCTCAGGAGGCCTACATTATAGCGCTGTCTTCTTCTTGTCTCTGTGCGGCTTTTCTTTAGCTTGAGCTTCATTCTTAAGGTAAGCAGATGGTGGTCTGAGGCGACATCTGCTCCCCTCCTCACTCGAACATCTTGAAGGGATCTTCTAAATTTCTTGCTAATGCAGATATGGTCTATTTGGTTTCCTGTTGTATGGTCAGGTGAGACCCAAGTTGCTTTGTGTATTCTTCTGTGTGGGAAGATGCTGCCTCCAATGACAAGTCGGTTTAGAGCACAAAAGTCTACAAATCTCTCCCCGTTCTCACTCATCTCCGAGCCTAGACCCTGTCTCCCCATCACCTCTTCGTATCCGGTGTTGTCCTCCCCTATTTCGGCATTAAAATCGCCCATGACGATGGTGATGTCTCGCTCCGCACATTTGTCCACGGCACTCTGGAGTCGGTCGTAGAACTCTTGTTTCTCTTCCTCGTCACTGTCATTAGTGGGCGCATAACACTGGATGACGTTCAGCTTGAGCTTTTTCTTGGTTCTAAAGGCTGCTGTGATAATTCTTGGCCCAGGAGGTTCCCAGCCCATCAGCGCTCTCTGTGCCACTGGTGACAGCATGAATGCTACTCCTTCTGTATGGGGGGCATTCTCCTCCTCATGACCTGAATTCAGAATCATCTCTCCACTTAGCAGCCTTTTCTGGCCAGACTGCGTCCATCTGGCTTCACTGATACCTAGCAGGGAAAGGTTGTACTTTTGCATTTCCGCTGCTATCTGGGCGGCCTTGCCGCTCTGGTACATGGTCTTGACGTTCCATGTGCCCATGGTTATGTCCCTGGATAGAGAGAGGCGGCTCGGTCCTGTGGCTTCCGAAGACTTCCGGCTTTCACCACAGGACGTCATAAATCTTCTGATAGAAGAACCTTCCTCCTCCAGGAAAGGAATTACTGTTAGTCTTTTCATCGGCGTTTTTGTAGCTATTTCCTTTTTTGCAGGGTGGGGAAGCTACCCCCACGCCCAACCCCCTTACTAGGAGGACCAGGGGTTTTCTGTCGGGGTCACCTCCCCTTAGACCATGTTGGTTCACGGCACTTTATTTCATTCGGTGCACCCCTCTCACGAGGGACCCCCTATCCACCACCCAGGGGACGCGCCTCAACGCCATATGGTCCCAGCGCGAGGAATTCTTATGCTAGCACCATGAAAAATAGTTTTTTTGCTCAATGGTGGTGATTTTCGACATCTGCGTCGCTTTGCGGCAGAAAGTACCGTCGTAGCCGTAGTACGAGAGTCGAGAGACGAGTGCACTACAATGGACTTGATTTAGGAATACGCAAGTTCTGTCAAGAATGACACCCCCCCCCCTCCTCCCCCCCCCCCTCCTCCCCCGGGAGATCTATCTTTTTCCAGTAGGGACATACGCCCTCGAACATTTTATGCTCAATAATTGGGATAACGCTAAAACCGGAAACGATCCGTTTTTTGGGACTGCGATCACAATCTTCCGCGGGAACGTACGAGACCACACTACAAGTGCAGAAGCCTACCTGCGCACTCAGTTCTGGTGCACAAGACCAGTCCGAGCGAGGGGACAGATGCGAAAATCGCAGTAATGGCGCCACTCGTGCGTTTAACCGCCTAGGTACAGGGCTAGGTATACCAACTCAGCCTCAGTCGCACCCAGAATGTACATGCTGCTCTGTGTGAATTCTGACTTTGCATCTGTAGGCCTAAGATCTAAAATCACACATGAAGCACTAACAGACAACTCCTGTCAGACAAAATCGGTTTCGCCGGGCGAGAGTCCTGTTGAGATTACCCCGGATATGCCGGGCTCATTCACGGTCGTGCTTCTTTCTAGTTTGTGCTTATCATACACCATAGACCAATTATACTGGATGTATAATTGGTCTATGCATACACTGAGCCTAGAGTGTGTGTGGGTGGGTGGGATCGACTCGAGGGGGGGGGGGAGATGTACCGCCAGTTCAACCACAGGCATGGGATGGCCGTTGCAAAATCGATCACCACTGGCGCTATTTCCTGACGCCCCCCCCCCCCTGGCCCTGGCTACGCATGCTAGCGAGGTGGTGGATTTCAGCAACGATCATCCAGTGCCTGTGGGTTCACCTGTGCTTCCTTCTCAGTTCGTGTCAATTTTGGCCAGATACTGAGATGTCATTCGTCCACACGCGGCTAGAGCGGCCTGACCGCCTCCAAGGTCACTGCATATTGTTTACCACCATGCGGTCAACTAACGATTTACCAAGTTCAGCACATCATAAACTGTCTATGCTGGTCTGTGATTTTGGACCCGACAGCCTAAAGCCGTAAGGTTCAAAATCACAGACCAGCACCCAAATGGCGCCTGCCAGTCTGAAGACGTTTTCCAAATGACGTTGGTGTGAGCAACACTGACATAAGTGAGTCAAGTCTCAGTCACGGCCATTAGAAAAACATTGGCCGCGCGTGGATTAAATTTAAAAAAAAGATCCAAATGCGCAAAAGGCCATCGCCGGGCCGACGACGGCCGCCGATTGGCCCGCGCACGGTCGTGCGCGGGCCAGGCCGACATCGGCCCGATGCGCGCACTGGGTTACGTCTGGCCGTGAACTGAAGGAACTGAGTGGTGTCATCTAGAAAACACGCGTTATGCTTGGTCTGCACTGCCATTCATTAAGTTCTGACCGTGCACTGGCGTCTGCCACCCCCCCCCCTCCCTCCCTCCCTCCCACCCCACCCCCCCCCCCCCTCCTGTCAAATTCCACAGCGGAATATCTGTGTGTAACCCATTCCTGCCACTCGGGTTGCGATTTAGTTATTTGGGTTTAACGCCGAGCAGGCAACTAAGGCCATCCCACGGCGGCACTCGGGTTGCGAATTGCGCGTCAGTCAAAACCCCACTGCACACTTTCCGTAGTCATTCGCGCGGCGAAGAACACAAATGTAAATGGAACCAAAACTACAGGTACAAAGAAACTACGACTCGCAAGAGACATAAATCCTCATGAGCCCCCGCGGCAACTGCGCGGGCTCATGAAGGGTTATGTCTCTTGCAGTGGTTGACGGTCTCCTTGCCCCGGCAGATTGGGGGTTTAAAAACAAAAACTACTTTCACCGAGATGTTACAGTCAAAACGTGTATAATTACGGTGGAAACAAAAGTACTTTCACCGAGATGTTACAGTCAAAACGTGTATAATTACGGTGGAAACAAAAGTACTTTCACCGAGATGTTACAGTCAAAACGTGTATAATTACGGTGGAAACAAAAGTACTTTCACCGAGATGTTACAGTCAAAACGTGTATAATTACGGTGGAAACAAAAGTACTTTCACCGAGATGTTACAGTCAAAACGTGTATAATTACGGTGGAAACAAAAGTACTTTCACCGAGATGTTACAGTCAAAACGTGTATAATTACGGTGGAAACAAAAGTACTTTCACCGAGATGTTACAGTCAAAACGTGTATAATTACGGTGGAAACAAAAGTACTTTCACCGAGATGTTACAGTCAAAACGTGTATAATTACGGTGGAAACAAAAGAGCCGAAAAACCGAAATGGCAGGTGAAAAGTTCAGTGCATTTCATAAAATGTATTGACAGTAGTTGTTCCGTCTAGACTATGAGTGATCACTCAAGGCCATCGCACGATAGTCTAAGGCGACATTGTGTTGCATAAGGCGGGGTGGTTATCGCGGGGTCAAGGCCATCCGGCACGATAGTCTAAGGCGACATTGTGTTGCATAAGGCGGGGTGGTTATCGCGGGGTCAAGGCCATCCGGCACGATAGTCTAAGGCGACATTGTGTTGCATAAGGCGGGGTGGTTATCGCGGGGTCAAGGCCATCCGGCACGATAGTCTAAGGCGACATTGTGTTGCATAAGGCGGGTGGTTATCGCGGGGTCAAGGCCATCCGGCAGGCTAAGGCGACATTGTGTTGCATAAGGCGGGTGGTTATCGCGGGTCAAGGCCATCCGGCACGATAGTCTAAGGCGACATTGTGTTGCATAAGGCGGGGTGGTTATCGCGGGGTCAAGGCCATCCGGCACGATAGTCTAAGGCGACATTGTGTTGCATAAGGCGGGGTGGTTATCGCGGGGTCAAGGCCATCCGGCACGATAGTCTAAGGCGACATTGTGTTGCATAAGGCGGGGTGGTTATCGCGGGGTCAAGGCCATCCGGCACGATAGTCTAAGGCGACATTGTGTTGCATAAGGCGGGGTGGTTATCGCGGGGTCAAGGGTATCCCCGATAGCAGGTGCCCTAGCGGCAGTGTTATTCTCCAACGCAGACCCGGGGGGGGGGGGGGGGGCAGACGGCTCTGCTGTATGGCGTTTCCGTGGACAGAACCTGTTATCTCCAAGCCGCTGTTATCTCCAAGCCGCTGTTATCTCCAAGCCGCCGGCATCACAGTTGACTGACCAGCGTTCAGGGGCAGTAGCTCTTCCTTGCACCTTGTAACCAACCCCTTTAGACCCGTTCATTTTGTCTCCGATGCTGTAAGTTAACCACTACACAATTTAACTCCACGCCCGCAATTTTAGAGGCCGTGTCGCCTAACAATTATGTACCAGTTGCAGGAGACAGCAGTCCGTCACCATCAACGGCGTCTCTTCCAACCCGGTAACGCTCTCCTGCGGAGTTCCACAGGGATCCGTCCTGGGCCCGGTCCTTTTCACACTCTACACCTCTCCTCTGTCCAACATCATCCAGTCTCACCGCATACACCACCACCTCTACGCTGACGACTCACAACTGCAAGACAAAGACAAACTCGACAACACTCAGTCTCTACTGACTCGCACGGCTGACTGCTACAAAGACGTGAAAAACTGGATGACAGCAAACAAGCTGAAACTGAACGACGACAAAACGGAAGCCATGCTGGTAGGCACTCGCCAAAAACTCTCCCAGCTCCCTCCCTCTCTCCACCTTCAACTCGATAGCACCCCCATCTCCCTCTCTGACTCGGCCAAGAACCTCGGCGTCATCCTCGATTCCTCTCTGTCCATGACCAACTTCGTCTCCGCCACGACCCAGGCATGCTATTTCCACCTTCGCCGCATCAGTCAGATCAGAAAATACCTCACTACCGAAGCTGCCACCAAACTTGCTGTCTCTCTCATCTTATCTCGCATCGACTATTGCAACTCTCTCCTTTCCGGTCTCCCTCACTCCACCATCTTCACTCTCCAACGCGTTCAGAACAATGCTGCCCGCCTCGTCCTCAGAAAGAAAAAATCCGACCACATCACACCCCTGCTCAAACACCTTCACTGGCTCCCCATCCCCCAACGCATCCAATACAAAGTTCTGTCTCTCTGCTACAAATCCCTGAACAACTGCGCTCCTGCCTATCTTTCCAACTTACTTCACCCCTACACACCTTCCCGCTCCCTCCGCTCTGCCTCCGACCCTCTCCGCCTCCACATCCCTCGCACCAAACTTAACACTTTCGGTCCCCGCTCCTTCTCCGTCTACGGTCCATCCATCTGGAACACTCTCCCACTCTCTCTCCGTCAGAAACACTCTCTCTCCTCCTTCCAGTCCGCCCTCAAAACTCACCTCTTTCAACAGTTTTAGCACTATATCACCGCACTCCCCACCCCAAGGCAAGCTGACCGTCGTAGTAATGTATTTCACTGTTTGTGGTACGTGAGTCACTGTCTAAAGCGTGCGCATGCGTGCGCGAGTTGTGAGTGTGCGCTTAGAGTTATAATTATTATAAGATAAGCGCATTATAAATACCGTATATATTATTATTATTATTATTATTATTATTATTATTATCGACCATGATAATTCAAGGGTAGTGTCAGATTAGCTTGGCGCCGTGAGGCGCCAAGCTAATCTGGCGCTGCCCTTAAATTATCATGGTCGATCCATCTCCTGCTGTGGTGTGTTGGGGCTAAATTGGGTGAAACCCCGAACTAACCACGGCTCATGGGAACAATCACTGACGTGAGCAGCGAAGCCGCATCGCCGGTACATCCGGCTCAGTACTGAACAACTGACTGGTCAGGTAGTTAAACTTCTGGCTATTCAGTTGACAAGTTTTCGGCCCGAGCTGCTTTGAACCGGCAATCAACAAAGTAAGCCATTTCCCGTCGGTAGTCAGGGAAAATAATGACCACAGGAAGGGGGGGGGGGGGGAAATGCAGCTGATAATGAATATAATGTTGGTGAAACAAACCTAGTACACAATACAGACATTACAAAGGACGGACTCCGTGACATTTTGTTTCTGCAATCTGCGTTTACTGAACGACCAAAACTGTCCCAAAAAAACATGGCGGTCTCAGCAAGAGGCATAGATCCTCATGAGCCCCCGCAGTCGCGGGGGCTCATGAGGATCTATGCCTCTTGCAAGTTAGATCGCATCATATTCACATTTTCTCAGAAGTGCAGGGGTTCACTGAGTGTACAATAAATTTCATTTTCGCCTTGACGACTGAAGGGTCACCGTGCACAGTTCATTTTTGACGTTTGTGGGCCTACACAATGTTCGGCCCATAACCTGGGCTACAGTGTACCGCAAGGTACTCAGTTCGGGGGATACCGCCGGTACTATCGCGGCCCATGCATGGATCGTCCACAGCAAATGCCGGGCCGGTACTTTTTGGATATTTTAAGTCCCCATTTTTAAAATTTTAATTTTTCCATTTTTTCCAATGGTTTTTTTTTTTGTGTGTGTGTGTGTGTGGGTTTTTTTTTGGTGGTTGGTGGGGGGGGGGGGGTCAAAAGGTTTGTTTTATTTATTAATTATTAATTTATTTATTTATTATTTGCTGATTTATGTGTGACGAGATTCGTATCACTTGCGTCTAAAAAGGCTTTGAAAACCAGGTGTGGTCCAGACTGCATATATTATAGGGGTGAATGATCTAAACGCCTATTTCCAGGTTTTGAGAGATTTCGGTCTGTGTCGCTATGCATGGTGTTTTCACGTGACACAGCTTGCTATCAGCCCTCGTCCCCCCTCACCTCCCCGCCCCCCCCCCCCCCCCCACCCACCCACCCACCAGGCCTCCTCAATATGACCAGTCACGGACAATCAACCCCGGATGGTTACTGTACGTCACGCTGAGGATGTAATCATTGCCTTTTCTTGCCCAAAAGAGGCACAACCCCACCCGGGTCTGCCCTGGGGGACTTGGGTGGGGTTAGGTATTTTTTAGTTCCCAGGGTCACCCTCGTCAGCCCCACAGGGTGGGTTTTTCTCTCTATTCTGGGGCATGTGTTTCTGTCTACCCGAGGTCCATTCACCTGTATTTGCCTTTGTAAAACTCTCCCTACTGTCTGCACTGCCTGTAGCTCTTGATATTGGATGTGTGTTGCTAAATGGTCTTAGCTTTATTTAGCCCCTTGAGGTTTATTTAACGTATTTGACCGGCTGGCGACATACATTCAATGTTCTGTTTTTTTTTTTTTTTTTTCACAAGCAGCGCAGGCACGTCCTGAGAAAGCCTTGTTGCTGTGGGGACGTTAAGCAATGTACAATCCAATCCAAAAGAGGCACAGATCCTCATGCGCCCCTGCGACTCCACCAGTACAGTACTGCGACTTCTATGTCTTCTACAGATGTGACAGGCTGGTTGTTGAACACGTGAAGTCAATTTTGCAAGACAAGAAACGTGCCGCTCTATACTAACACTCTGGTTATCGTCACACGACACATGGATTGTTACGGCATGTACACGCTCGTTATCACTAACAGAGTTGAGAGGTGGGCCAGTTCTTCTGACCTCTCTTATGTATGTGACAGTGCAAGAAAGCTTTGCGCAAATATACATTTATTGTACCCATTCCCCCCCCCCCCCCCACACACACACACACAGAGAAACTAACAAGAAAATACACACACGCACACACACACACACACACACACACACACACACACACACACACACACGCACACACACACACACACACACACACACACACACGCACACACACACACACACACAGAGAAACTAACAAGAAAATACACACACACACACACACACACACACATAAACTAACAAGAAAATACACACACACACACACACACACACACACACACACACACACACTGACACAGAGAGAGAGAGAAACTAACAAAACACACACACACACACACACACACACACACACGCACACACACACACACACGCACACACACACACACACCTGACAGAGAGAGACAGAGAGAGACTGAAACTAACAAAACACACACACACACACACTCACGCATGCACGCACGCACTGGCACACACAACGCACGCACACATATATGCGTACACGTACACCGTTACACACACACATACACACGACGGAGGTTGCCGGCAAATATAAATTTATTGTACCCCTCCCGCACACACACAGAAACAAAGTAACAAGAAAATACACACACACACACACACACCGTCACACACACACACACACACACGTGCACGCACGCATTGGCACACACAAACGCACGCACGAATATATGCGTATACGTACACCGTTACACAAACACACACACACACAGATTACACATCGCCAACACATTAATTTCAAATTATCAAGTCAGCATACTAGTATTATTATTACCAGATATTTTCTAGCATTGTTAGGCTGAACCCGGCAGAACTTGTTTACAAAGCTCTTCGCCGCTTTGTGACATTGCCTATGGCTCCCCTGTATTCAACCGAGAGCAGGGAGGGAGGTGGTGTGGGGGGTGGGGTGGGGGGGGGGGGTAAATCCGGCAGCGATACACGTATGCTAAATTTAATCACTGTACGCCGCTAACCCGAATGTCCAGTGGGGACTACGCTAGGCTCTCTTAATCGTTCCGGCAAACACAAGTGTAGCGTTTGAAAACAGCTGATGATGAACTGACACCTCGGCCCGATGGCCTTTTGCGCATTGGGAGGCGTGCATGAATTTGTTCAGTCTAGCATAGCATTGATCAACGGAGAATGCTACAACAGATGCTTGTACAGGCGCCGGACAGCGGCCCAGGAACAAAGGAAGCGGCCGCGGGGTTCTGGCCCAACCTACCCCCACCCCCTTCCAGTGAAAAAGTGCCCCCTCCCCCCCCCCCCAATATCCGGCTTTATATGCTAGGTCACTGCATGTTGTTTTTCTGCTCCCCTGTCATGCGACGTGTACTTTTCTACTTCAGTCCGCTAGAGTGCGAAATATCTACTTCAGTCCGCTAGAGTGCGAAATATCTACTTCAGTCATCCGCTAGAGTGCGAAATATCTACTTCAGTCATCCGCTAGAGTGCGAAATATCTACTTCAGTCCGCTAGAGTGCGAAATATCTACTTCAGTCCGCTAGAGTGCGAAATATCTACTTCAGTCCGCTAGAGTGCGAAATATCTACTTCAGTCATCCGCTAGAGTGCGAAATACCGCTGAGTGACCTTCACCCTGCATTACTCCACAATTTTAATTTTGCACGGTCTGTGGTCGCCAGGCGTTTCCGAGCCCCGGCTTACCCACAGGAGCCGTCAAGGTAAAGCAGGGACACTTACACCGCAGGGGCTGATCTGGAGTGGGTGTTAAAGGGGTTCCGGACCCCCCCCCCCCCCCCCACCCCCCCCCCCCCCCGGCCCAAAATTCTTTAAAATGTTATAACAAAGTCCTTTATTAGGGTGTTTGTTACTCCCTCCCCCCCCCCCACCTCCCCCTCCCACCTCCCCCTCCCTGTTTGATTTTTTTTTTTTTTGGCGAGTCCCCCCCCCCCCCCCCCCCCCCCCCACGTTGTTTGATTTTTCGGCCACTGGAAGAAGGTCTAGCGTCGGGGAGGCCTTTTGTATCAGGTTGAAGGTCCCTAACAAAATGTTGGGCCCCTCCCCCTCCCCCCCTCCCCCCCCCCCCCCCCCCATCGAGGTGACTGCTTCGCCCCTCCACAGTGCCAGCCGTCCACAACAGCCTGGACAAACAACCCTTTCCCTCTCAGTGCCAGCCGTCCACAACAGCCTGGACAAACAACCCTTTCCCTCTCAGTGCCAGCCGTCCACAACAGCCTGGACAAACAACCCTTTCCCTCTAAGTGCCAGCCGTCCACAACAGCCTGGACAAACAACCCTTTCCCTCTCAGTGCCAGCCGTCCACAACAGCCTGGACAAACAACCCTTTCCCTCTCAGTGCCAGCCGTCCACAACAGCCTGGACAAACAACCCTTTCCCTCTCAGTGCCAGCTGGGATCGTCATAGTTCAAGGGTAGTGCCTATTTACCTCGGTGCATCCAGGCGCCAAGATAAATAGGCACTACCCTTGAACTATCATGCACTGCCTTGAACTAACAGGCACTGCCCTTGAACACCTCATGCGTCGGTTCACTCTTCCCCGCCGCAGCCTGTGTGTACTCGGGCTCAGCAGGTAATGATGGGTTCAGTCTTCAGTGTGAAGGGACAAAACTGCTACGGGTGCCAGAGAAAACCCACAGTGACCAAACTTGAGAGGCGACTGCGGCCAAGCGTGTACCAGGCAAAAAAAACCTCCCCAATAAAGAGAGAAGCAGGCTTGGGGAGCTAGTCAAGGGGCATGAGTGATGATCGCGTGGACTGAGTGACTCGGAACTGATCGGGTGAGAAATGTACAATCAAACCCGTTCACTGAAGATGGTCTTTTCTCCTGCCTTTTTTTTTTTTTTTTTTTTTTTCATTTTGTCCACTCCCCCCCCCCCCCCCCCCCAAAAAAAAAAAAAAAAAAAAAAAAAAAAAAAAAAAAACCACGGGTAAGGGGAAAAGCCGGAATGTTAACACCCTGTTAACGATGCAGCTATCCACCTAGTTCCTACCATCCTCAAGAGACATAGATTCAAATCAGCCCCTGCCGTCGCAGGGGCTCATGAGAATCTATACCTCTTGCTTACCGTTATAGTTTTCCAATGTGTCTCCTCCTGAGCGGGGTTCCGAGTAAAGACTATGTTTCGCCCTCTTCACGCCGCTAACGTCAGTGGATACTGTGCGCGAGACTCTCATTCACTGCGGGAGTCGACCCGTATAGACATAACACATGACTGAAAGCGCGTTTATTTTACTGGAGTCAGTGTACAACGGCTTTCTCTCACTGGAACATGAACTTGTGTGCTTCACCTTACCGTCATTAAACCCAATACATCCTGAGGCTCAATTTCTTATAATTGCTTATCGTCCTACGAAGGCTACTGTATAGATTAGGAGAAAGATAAACCATTTAGTTCAAGGGTAGTGCCAGAATAGCCTCTGGCGCCAAGCTATTCTGGCACCACCCTTGTAGTATCCTAGTCAAGTTTATTTCTTGCAAAAGTGTGTCAGGATGAAAAAGCGTTAACCGCCGCCACCACCACGACGACCACCAGCAACAACGACAACAACACTGAACAACACAGAACAGCAGTAAAACTTGACCGTGCAGCAACTCACTTGCCACGATCACGCTGACACTCTCACAAACAGGCCGGGATGAGTTCAGTTCTAACTCATAGTCCGACTGAAATGCCTACTCATTTTGATTCGCTGGAATGTGAGCTCGCGCTATTCTCTGTTTCTGTCCCCTTTTTCCAGCAGAGCGGTTTGTTTATAATTGCTGTCATCGCGTCTAATACACTATGGAAGGCAGTCACTGAATCAGCTCGCGCAGCTTCTTGTATGTAAGGACCAGCATAATGATAGAGGCAGGCAAGAGCCAGGATTCTCATTAGCTTTCGCATCTGCGGGCGCCGTGAGGATCTATGTTTATTTCAGACAGGAAGTGCATATCAACAGTGTGATAGTGGCCCTTTCTACAGATGGGAAAAGGCATAGATCCTCACCGCTAGGAGTCCGCGTTGCAAGTTACGGACCGTAACCCATGAGAATCTGTGCCTAAGTTTTGCTTTTTTAATTTTAATTTTCCAGGCTGAGTGTGGGAGGGGGGAGGGAGATACGCTATTGTGGTTTGCAGTGAGTTTCAGCCCTTTCTTTTGTTTTTCAGTAACCGTACATCATTGACCATATACAACGAAACACACTCCCCCCCCCCCCCCTCCCCTGTTTCGTTCTGGTAAAGACAGAGTCGGGTTCACTACGGAATATACTTGGATCTGCCGACGGAGGCACATATACGGGCGGGTTCACTTCTGAAAACTCAGAAAATTAAAAGCCAGGTTACAAATTAAAACTATAATGACATGGGCTTGGACAGAGCTGTTATTTGGTGGAGGGCTGGGTGCTAAAGCCAGCCTTGGAGGCTTTCAGCGGAACTGCTGTCAGATTGTACAGCAGAAGGTTCTTCTCTGCTCCGTCTGATGTGCACTGAGACAAATGTACCTATCAAGAAACATTCATTTCACTGTTACCGCGTACGTTCATGAGGATAAATATATTGTGTTTTACGTCAGGCGGATGGCATTCTTATTTAGAAATGTTCGCCTATAACCAAAGACAAAACTCTCCAAGACGCGTCTTTATGAGTTCCGCGCAGAGTGCGGGGGCTTGTGAGAACTTCCGGCTGTATATTTCTGAGTCGAATTACCTTCATGTTGCTATGTTTATGTAATTAATCGGGTTGCGGTGATGAAAAGAACACAGGCAAAACGTCGACAGCTACAAGAGTCGCATATGCTCATACGCGTCTAGGAGTAGGCGCGGTCATAAGAATCCGTATGCATCTTGCTGGCTAGTGTTGCCCGGGGCTCTACTCTGCTATGTTTACGCAGCCGGGATAAAATCGTGACCACCGAGCCCCAAACCCATGCCGTCTACCCATGGCTGTCAACACGCGTGATTCGACGACCGTCCCGGTTCTGCGGCGTAGAATAGCGCGATGTTCATAGTACTCACAATGATAGCCTCACGGCAATGCAAACTCGAGTCTGGAGACTGGCTGATCTTCATTTTCAGGGAAGTATGTACTTACACATTTTTGCAGATCCGCACTGTGGATTTACACAACTGAAGCACCGTCACAGGTCCGAACTGAACTGTGTCACGTCGTAATCCGCAACTAACTTCGTGTCCGTGAGGCAGTAGCTGCGACACTAGGACTGTGAAGCTAAACTCTACTCACAGAAACGACTGAAGTACACTCTACTGTTGGCACACTGGTTGACATACTGTTGGCACACTGCGTGCGCAGCGAATCGAGGAAGACAACCAGTGTGTCTCAAGTCAGAGGCAGGTTGAGATAGTGGGTGTGTTGTAGTAATTTGGGGCGCGCAGCGCACACATTTACGTGGGAGGTCCTTATCCGCTCAGTAACTTAGTAAGGCGTCAGATTGAAATTACTAACAGACTATGATAATGAACTCAGCACTTTCGGACCCCGCTCCTTCCGACTCCGTCTACGGTCCATCCACCTGAAACACTCTCCCACTCTCAGTCTCTCCGTCAGAAACACTCTCTCCGGCCTCCTTCCATTGACGGAGTCCGCGCTCAAAACTCACATCTTTCAACAGTTCTAGCATTATAAGCCACACTCCCCACCCTAAGCTGACTGTCGTAATGTACCGATTTGTGGTACGTGAGTCGAGTTATTGTCAAAAGCGTGCGCATGCGTGCGCGAGTTGTGAGTGCGCGCTTAGAGTTATAATTATTATAAGATCAGCGCATTATAAGTACCGTAATTATTATTATTATTATTATTATTATTATTATTATTATTATTATTATTATTATTATTATTATTAACTTGCGACAGAGCAATTAAATGCCGGTATTATCTGCGCTTATGTTAGACAATTTCTTAGTAACTCAGTCCCCACTTTCCTGTTCTGTTGTGTACTGACGCGGCCATGCCGGCACCAAACGGCCCTGTTCTGTTGTGTACGCGGCCATGCCGCGCACAAACGGCCCTGTTCTGTTGTGTACGCGGCCATGCCGGCACAAACGGCCCTGTTCTGTTGTGTACGCGGCCATGCCGGCACAAACGGCCCTGTTCTGTTGTGTACGCGGCCATGCCGGCACAAACGGCCCTGTTCTGTTGTGTACGCGGCCATGCACAAACGGCCCTGTTCTGTTGTGTACGCGGCCATGCCGGCACAAACGGCCCTGTTCTGTTGTGTACGCGGCCATGCACAAACGGCCCTGTTCTGTTGTGTACGCGGCCATGCCAGCACAAACGGCCCTGTTCTGTTGTGTACGCGGCCATGCACAAACGGCCCTGTTCTGTTGTGTACGCGGCCATGCCGGCACAAACGGCCCTGTTCTGTTGTGTACGCGGCCATGCACAAACGGCCCTGTTCTGTTGTGTACGCGGCCATGCACAAACGGCCCTGTTCTGTTGTGTACGCGGCCATGCACAAACGGCCCTGTTCTGTTGTGTACGCGGCCATGCACAAACGGCCCTGTTCTGTTGTGTACGCGGCCATGCACAAACGGCCCTGTTCTGTTGTGTACGCGGCCATGCACAAACGGCCCTGTTCTGTTGTGTACGCGGCGGCCATGCACAAACGGCCCTGTTTTGTTGTGTACGCGGCCATGCACAAACGGCCCTGTTCTGTTGTGTACGCGGCCATGCACAAACGGCCCTGTTCTGTTGTGTAGGCGGCCATGCACAAACGGCCCTGTTCTGTTGTGTACGTGGCCATGCACAAACGGCCCTGTTCTGTTGTGTACGCGGCCATGCACAAACGGCCCTGTTCTGTTGTGTACGCGGCCATGCCGGCACAAACGGCCCTGTTCTGTTGTGTACGCGGCCATGCCGGCACAAACGGCCCTGTTCTGTTGTGTACGCGGCCATGCACAAACGGCCCTGTTCTGTTGTGTACGCGGCCATGCACAAACGGCCCTGTTCTGTTGTGTACGCGGCCATGCACAAACGGCCCTGTTCTGTTGTGTACGCGGCCATGCACAAACGGCCCTGTTCTGTTGTGTACGCGGCCATGCCGGCACAAACGGCCTTTTCTGTTGTGTACTCGGCCATGCACAAACGGCCCTGTTCTGTTGGTGTACGCGGCCATGCACAAACGGCCCTGTTCTCAGTGTTGTGTACGCGGCCATGCACAAACGGCCCTGTTCTGTTGTGTACGCGGCCATGCCGGCACAAACGGCCCTGTTCTGTTGTGTGCGCGGCCATGCACAAACGGCCCTGTTCTGTTGTGTACGCGGCCATGCACAGCACAAACGGCCCTGTTCTGTTGTGTACGCGGCCATGCACAAACGGCCCTGTTGTCAGTGTCAGACCTACCGCCCTGTCGGACGACTGAGTGTCCGAACTGTCAATTGACGGTACAGCAGATGGAGGGTGGAACTTGACAAGTCATAGGAGGTAGCATCGAGCCTGTCTGGTTTAAACACTGGAGCTATCACAGTCGACCATCCAGTGCCGTACAGCAGATGGAGGGTGGAACTTGACAAGTCATAGGAGGTAGTAGCATCGAGCCTGTCTGGTTTAAACACTGCAACTATCATAGTCGACCATCCAGTGCAGTGGCACCCCCACCTGGGTCTGCCCTGGGGAACTCTCGTGGGGGTTAACCCATTATGTCCTGAAGCTGCTTTTGTAACAATTTGTTTAGTGTCCTGTGAAGGCTACATTACAGATTGGGAGAGAGATCAACCGTTTTAGTTCAAGGGTGGGTGCCGGAATAGCTTGGCGCCTCAGGCGCCAAGCTATTATGGCACCACTCTTGAACTATCATAGTCAATTAACTCTTTCGAGACGTGCCGCATCCGGATTCGCGGCGTAAAGCCGCGAATCCGGATGCGGCACGTCTCGAAAGAGTTAATTTCAGTTATGCCGTGGTGCATCAGGATGAAAAGTGCTAACTACTTGTTAGTACCCAGGGTCACACTGGTCAGTTCCAATGATAGGGTGCTTTTTCCTCTCTTTTGTCGGGGGCTGATGTTTCTGTCTACTCTTTGTCCATTCACCTGTATTTTCCGTGGTTATACTCTCCCTACTGTCTGTGTCTGCGCTGTATTGGATGTGTGTTGCTAAATGGTCCGCTGCACCTAAGAGTGAGAGGTGATAAATTATTTGTTTGCGGCGGTCAATGCATTTTGTATATATCATCTTCCGGTATCAGTTAGCATGTAGGTGCACTGTCCCTAGCATGTCTTGGGCTTACACGTGTTTTGCTTGTTAGACCAGTTGGTGGCTTTGATTAAATAGTATGTTTTGGGATTATTGTGTTTGTTTGTTTGTTTGTTTGTAGCATGCCGTGCAGGCGCGTCTTGAGAAAGTCATGTTGTTGTCGGGACGTTAAAGCAATTGACAACCGGCACACTACTTCCTGCAGCTGCCACTGGTAATCGTCAGAGATACCCGACCCAAACCAGGGGCGGATCTGGTGTGTGTGGGGGTGGGGTGGGGTGGGTGGGTGTTGGGTTAAAGGGGTTCAGGAACCCTCCAGACCCAAAACACTTTAATATTGCTATAACAAGGTCCATTTTTGGGGTGTTTGGAAACATCCGGCCCCTCCCCCCCCCCCTCCACTTGTTTTGATATTTTGGCTAGTGGTGAGAATCTTAACACTCACGCGCCTTGTCTCCCCCCCCCCACCCCACCCCCTTGTTGTTTGATACGGGCTTTGGCGAGTGGTGAGAGTCTTAACACTCACGCGCCTTGTCTTCCCCCCCCCCCCACCCCCACCCCCACACACTTTTGATATTTGGGCTCCTGGAAGCACGGTCTAGCGTCGGGGCCGCCTTTTCAGTGTGTCATGTTAAAGGTCCCCCATCCCCATACTCGAGGTAACTGATCCGCCACTGCAAACCCCCTCCCCGGTCACGAACCCACCCACCCTCATCCCGGCAGCGTGACTCTAAAGCGAGCGTTGACATTAAAGATTTCGTACATTTGCCGCCGCAGCTAACTACACCGAGTAGGACACTTGCCTTTAGGGCCGGTATACTGAACATTATGGCTGACATTACCTTTGATCGAGCCTTTTTAGATATAGAGCTAGAGGGCATTAATTTCTTCCCTGCCGATTAAAAAATGAACATCGCCCATCTGCAAAAGGTTTAGATCCTCATGAGCCCCTGCAATCGCTGTGGCTCATGAGGATCTATACCTCTTGCTGACTCCAATTCGTAGTGTCCACGCGCTTCTGACGGCTGAAGATCATTCATGTTGAATTTTCAATGGATTTCAAAAACGCAATACGTGTCCTCTCAGTGAAGTGTTGGTTAACCCTTTTAGCCCCGGGAGCCTGCAGCAGGAGATGGATTGATCATGATAATTCAAGGGTAGTGCCAGATGAGCTTGACGCCTTCAGGCGCCAAGCTTATCTGGCACTACACTTAAATTATCACGATCAATCCTGAAGGCGCCAAGCTCATCTGGCACTACCCTTGAATTATCACGATCGATCCCGAAGGCGCCAAGCTCATCTGGCACTACCCTTGAATTATCACGATCGATCCTGAAGGCGCCAAGCTCATCTGGCACTACCCTTGAATTATCACGATCGATCCTGAAGGCGCCAAGCTCATCCGGCACTACCCTTGAATTATCATGGTCAAGCCATCTCCTGCAACTGATACATAGTCGTTAGGCAACACCTAAAATATTTGAGAAATGGGACCTTGGGGCTAAAAGGATTAACCCGTGCAGTACCGCCTGACGCAGATTGTGATTCTCGGCAGTCTTGATGGAGTCAACGCCAGGAAGTCCTATCTGTCCCAGGAACGTGGATTCAAAGAGTTGCCAACAAGAGGTATAGATCCTCATGAGCCCCCGCAACTGCGGGGGCTCATGAGGATCTATACCTCTTGCAGTTGCGTCCTGTCGTGTCGTGTCAGTTCAGATTTCCTCAGCACTGAACGGGTTAAACTCGGGACACGTCAGTAGTACGAAGCTCTTTGCCTGTCTGTGCAGACGGTTTTACGATGACCCTTCCGTAGTCTGGAAGAGAGACGCAAAGTTTATCGGCCGTGATCCGTGAATTTTCCGTTCCAATAATTATAATAGCTCCAGGCAGCTTTCAACGGGCCCTAAGAAGTAAGATGTCACAGTGGATGTTCTGTGCCAAACGAACAAAGGCCTCGAACCTGAACTGGGGCGAACCCCCCCCCCCCCCCCCACCCACCCACCCACCCTCCCAACCACACCCCACCACATCCGCGCAACCCTCGAAGAAAAGCTGAAACAGAGGGAATGAAGTTGGGGTGGGGTGGAGGTGTGTGGGGGGCGGGGGACGAGAGGGGAAGATAGAAGAAATACAGAAAGATTTCAAACACAACGAACCGGCCATCGTGAGACTTCGACCTTCCCCCCTCTCTTTCATTTTTTTTTTTTTTTTTTTTCAGTAGAAACGAACCTGTCTAGCCACAACCTCCTTCCACCCAGTAATGTTTCGGTCACTGGACTATGCCTAGCACTCCCCCCGCCCCCCTCTCCCTCCCCTCCCCAACTTCGAATCTCGTCGTGACTGTGGCCGCGAAGGGCCTTCCGTCGTCGTGACTGAGATGGAAGCTCATTGAGACACTCTCACTTGTGCGCTCAAATGACTGACGCGACAAAATCATCCTGAACCCTTCGCTGCCGCGGACCGCGGAGAAAAGACTCAACGCTACCACCCAGCTACAAGAGGCATAGATCCTCATGAGCCCCCGCAGTCGCGGGGGCTCATGAGGATCTATGCCTCTTGCCGACACCACTGACACAGACTTTGTGTCCATGCCGCTCCTCGCGAAGGCTGGGGTTCTTTTGGAGTTGAAATTAGCAAAGCCGGAGCACACGGAAACATCACCTGTGTCCACTGGCAGAAAAGGGGTTGACGCGTGTCTTGGCACCGAGCCAGCGCGGTACAAGTCGCGCGAGATGGATGATAGTCATGACGGATTGTCAGACTAGCCAGTTTTGGGCGCCGGCAGCCGGTCCTCAGTGCTACTCAGTCAGGCCGGCACTGCTACATGTACGGAGTCTATTTTGAGGAGAAACAACAGTGTTTTAAAGTTATTTTCCCCAGGATCAAGCATCTCAACACAGAAAACTGTCTGCAACAGATACTGCTGACAGTATTATGCCGGTATGGGTCCTTTGTGTACTAACTTAGAGCTTTATGATGTAAATACAATGCCAAATGTCAAAATTCATCGTGTGGTGGGTGTGTTGTTTTTGTACCCGAGAGGGCAAATTGTCGTCTGCATCGGCCTTGTTTTGAATTTTGTGCATATTTACTAGCCTACGTCACAATGCAGAACCCGGTCAATACTGCGGAAGAGGTCATCGGTGTGAGTACACACGTGTCAGTGTAAACATGCACTGATGTTCTCCTGCATCCCTTTGACAAATTTTCCACGAGAATGTAAAATAAACCTTCCATACTCGCTATGCTGTCAAAATCAATGCAGGTTCCGCTTGACCTGCTACCCTGAGTAACGATCGTGCTGGGGGCGTGGCTTGTTCAACTCGGTCTCCGCGCCAAGCAACTGAGCCAGCGTCACGAAACAGAACAGTGGTATTTATACCCACTTTCTGCACTGCAATTTTACATCTCACACATCGAAGTCTAATGAAGTATAATGAATTCCTAGATGTTTTACAGTCGTTTGCAAATACCTCTAGTGTAGTGGGTATAGATGGAATTTCTTACAAACTACTTTATCATTTAACTGAGTCGTGGAAAAAAACTACTACATACATTTTACAAAAAAATGTTGGTTTAATGGATCTCTTCCTACTATCTGGAAGCAGTCAGTAGTAGTTCCAGTACTCAAATCGGGTAAAACACGTACACTGATTAGTAGTTATAGACCTATTGCACTAACATCACAAGCTTTCAAAGTAATGGAAAAGATTATTTTAAATCGGCTATTTCATTACTGTGAAAAACAGGATATAATTCCAGTTCATCAAGCTGGTTTTCACTAACATCACAAGCTTTCAAAGTAATGGAAAAGATTATTTTAAATCAGCTATTTCATTACTGTGAACAACAGGATATAATTCCAGTTCATCAAGCTAGTTTTCACTAACATCACAAGCTTTCAAAGTAATGGAAAAGATTATTTTAAATCGGCTATTTCATTACTGTGAAAAACAGGATATAATTCCAGTTCATCACGCTGGTTTTCGGAAAGTAATGGAAAAGATTATTTTAAATCGACTATTTCATTACTGTGAACAACAGGATATAATTCCAGTTCATCAAGCTAGTTTTCACTAACATCACAAGCTTTCAAAGTAATGGAAAAGATTATTTTAAATCGGCTATTTCATTACTGTGAAAAACAGGATATAATTCCAGTTCATCAAGCTGGTTTTCACTAACATCACAAGCTTTCAAAGTAATGGAAAAGATTATTTTAAATCGGCTATTTCATTACTGTGAACAACAGGATATAATTCCAGTTCATCAAGCTAGTTTTCACTAACATCACAAGCTTTCAAAGTAATGGAAAAGATTATTTTAAATCGGCTATTTCATTACTGTGAAAAACAGGATATAATTCCAGTTCATCACGCTGGTTTTCGGAAAGTAATGGAAAAGATTATTTTAAATCGACTATTTCATTACTGTGAACAACAGGATATAATTCCAGTTCATCAAGCTAGTTTTCACTAACATCACAAGCTTTCAAAGTAATGGAAAAGATTATTTTAAATCGGCTATTTCATTACTGTGAACAACAGGATATAATTCCAGTTCATCAAGCTGGTTTTCACTAACATCACAAGCTTTCAAAGTAATGGAAAAGATTATTTTAAATCGGCTATTTCATTACTGTGAACAACAGGATATAATTCCAGTTCATCAAGCTAGTTTTCACTAACATCACAAGCTTTCAAAGTAATGGAAAAGATTATTTTAAATCGGCTATTTCATTACTGTGAAAAACAGGATATAATTCCAGTTCATCACGCTGGTTTTCGGAAAGTAATGGAAAAGATTATTTTAAATCGGCTATTTCATTACTGTGAACAACAGGATATAATTCCAGTTCATCAAGCTAGTTTTCACTAACATCACAAGCTTTCAAAGTAATGGAAAAGATTATTTTAAATCAGCTATTTCATTACTGTGAACAACAGGATATAATTCCAGTTCATCACGCTGGTTTTCACTAACATCACAAGCTTTCAAAGTAATGGAAAAGATTATTTTAAATCGGCTATTTCATTACTGTGAACAACAGGATATAATTCCAGTTCATCACGCTGGTTTTCACTAACATCACAAGCTTGCAAAGTAATGGAAAAGATTATTTTAAATCGGCTATTTCATTACTGTGAAAAACAGGATATCATTCCAGTTCATCAAGCTGGTTTTCACTAACATCACAAGCTTGCAAAGTAATGGAAAAGATTATTTTAAATCGGCTATTTCATTACTGTGAAAAACAGGATATAATTCCAGTTCATCAAGCTTGTTTTCGGAAAGTAATGGAAAAGATTATTTTAAATCGGCTATTTCATTACTGTGAACAACAGGATATAATTCCAGTTCATCAAGCTGGTTTTCGGAAAGTAATGGAAAAGATTATTTTAAATCGGCTATTTCATTACTGTGAACAACAGGATATAATTCCAGTTCATCAAGCTTGTTTTTGGAAAGTAATGGAAAAGATTATTTTAAATCGGCTATTTCATTACTGTGAACAACAGGATATAATTCCAGTTCATCACGCTGGTTTTCACTAACATCATCATCATCATCATCAGTCCCTTGCCCGAACGGGGCGTTGGGGGGACTGAAAGGCAGCAGCAACAGACAGTGCTCTCCACTGAGTTCTATTTTGGGCGGTGGCAAGCAAGTCTGACATCTCGAGTTCGGTCCATTCTTTTATTTTTGCGACCCAACTCTTTCTCTGACGACCTCGCCGACGACTTCTTTCGAGAGTGCCTTGGAGGATAGTCTTGGACAAGGTGTTGTGTCGGGTCACGTGGCCAAACCAAGCAAGCTTGCGCCGTTTCACGGTTGCCAGAAGGGGTTCATGTGGGCCCACCAGGGAAGTGACGATGCTCCGTACATATTCGTTGGTCTTGTGCTCGCGGTACGAGATGCGGAGTAACTTCCTCAGGCACTTGTTCTCAAAGGCCTGGATTTTCTTTTCTGAGTCTGCAAGCAGTGTCCAAGTCTCACAGCTGTAGAGTAGAATAGAC